>CAUYSK010048677.1:0-86941 GCA_963575035.1 Avahi laniger | reverse complement strand
GGCTCGGAACATGAACATTCCTTGGTAAATTTTGTCATCATCATCATCATCATTATTACTAGTGTAAAAGGAGATTGGGATGAGATCATAGGAACTCTAAAATGCTAAGGGAAAATTTTTATTCTTACTCTGAAGATAATATGGAGCCATTCGAGGCTTTCCAGGATGGCCACTGCCAGTGTCCCTCAAAAACGACCCTCTAAAGAGAAGTGTAGCCGGATTTTTAAATGTAGAGAGCAAAAATTCAATTATTTTTTGTTAAAAGGCAAGGACTGGCAGTGGGAAGAATCCAGACATGGCATGTGACTTAGTAAACAATTGCCCTCTGGGAGATGGACATGCGTGAAGCTCGGACTTGAGGGGGGTGGAGGGGCAAGGGCAACATAAGTAACCTAAACATCTGTACCCCCATAATATGTTGAAATAAAAAGAAAAAAAAGAAAAAAATGGTTACAGCTTAAACATTATGTTATGCTGGATACTATTACTTACTATATTAAAAGAACATAAGTCACTGCTAAATATTATATTCTCTTACCTAGTGTTTAGTAAAATGCATTCCATAATAAAATTATAAATTATTATAGGAAAAAGTTATAATTTATGTTGCTCTGTTGGCAAGGTTGTAGTCAATCTTTTTCACCAGCATTTGGACAGCATTTCATGTAAAAGTTCTTCTGAAAGGAAAGAGTTTTAATGCATTATAGGTCTTTTATGTTGCAAAGATGACTGCTACTGAATAAAAAACTCTCTTAGAGTACAAATGTTCCTCACACTAGAGATGTTTTCATTTTACTGAAATGTCATTGAATTTGCCAGGCACAATAAAGTATACCTTATGGGTTAGTTAATCTATGAATAGCATAAGACACTGTGGAAAGTGTTTTCATTTTATTCTTTGTGGGTGAGAAACTCATTAAGTTTTTAAAAATGCTTATTGTCACCATGTTTCTCCCTTTTATCTGTTAAATAAATATCAACTTTTAAGACAAGGTGGTTATGTTTAAACTTAAATTTGGTGAACGCCTGAATTTAATCTAGTAAAGCATATACTGCTTTACTTTTCTTTAAGACAAATTTCCAAATTCTCTTGCTTTTCCAGCCATGACAATAGTAAAGTCTTAAGCTAAAAAGTGTGCTAAAAAAAATGAAATAAGGTTTGCATTCAAAATTCTCAATTTTCCAATGACAGTAGCTGAGTTACATATCTTTCTCATATACTAGTTTTTGGAATTCTTGATAAAAAATAAGCCTTATTATATATAATCGTAATAAAAATAACATTAAAAAGAATATTTACAAGAAGGGAAAACTCAAACTGTCTTCACAAAATACTGGTATCACAGAAAATCCATTTAGTATTGCAATAATAAAAAATCATGTGTAATTATAAAATACTCAACCAAATTTCCACAACTAATGCATTAGGCAATAGAACATTACTTAAAATTTATATGAAATGAGTGTATATATAGTAAGATGCAATTCAGTGTAAAATATAAGATTATTAAATAAAATGAATTTTTTATTTGAACATCACAATATGTTTACTCTGACAGCATATATTCATATTTTAATCTCGTCACAACAATTCCAAGCAACAGTCCATTAATGTTTCTGCTGTGCTACAGATGGTCTACAGTATTTCACAGAATATCTATGTTGCTTTCAGGACAAAAATTCTTAAAAGTGAATTAGAATTTTTCAGGTATATGACCACTATAATGAGATTTTGTCCTTTTTGGACTCTTTAAGCATTTTAGTGGCATTTGCGTATCCTGTGTTACAACAACTCCAAGTGACAGAAAATGAGTGATTGATTATGAAAATAATTATATTTCATTAAAATGATGCAGATTTAGAATGACTAGCTAATAAATTTGATATAGGAGTGAAATAGTGTAGGAGACTAGTATAAGATTATTATGACATGGAATCCATACTCCACCCAGAAACCACCCAAGGAAATAGTATTAATAGTAGATTCTGGATGAAACTGCTGACAATACTCTGCAGGTACCATCAGGACAATCAATGCATTGATGAGACCTGTCACAACAAGGTAAACTTTCAAATTCTAACCTGATCATGAAACTGGATGATCAGAGTATATGTTATAACAGGAAAACGACAAGTGCTTAGAAGAAATAAGCCCAATAAACAAAATTGTAACATCAGAAAAGGGCCTCATAGGTTTTTTCTACCACAGTGTTTATAGTTTGGAAGCAGGCAGTTTGAAGACCCAGATGGTAGTTTTTCAAACGCTGAGATGAGAGAATAAAGTGTAGCAGAGAAATCAGAAAAAATATTTGCAGTTGGCAACTGCTGGTCTACCTGCAAAAATGGCAACCTGTAACATCCTCCCCCATTCCAAATTGGTTGATAAATGTCTGTGCTTATCCAAATCATAAATATGATGAAAAGTATACTAAGTCAGATTGTTCCTACACTCATCAACGAGAATCCCTGCACTGTCTCAAGAAAGCATCGATAGCATCAGCACCATATTCTAGTAGTCATCTTTGCCATTTCTTGTCTGCTTATTTAAAAAAAAGTGAAATATTCTTTTTATTACCTAGACATTTTAGATTTGACAATGAGTTTACAGAACCACCCTGCAACCATGGTATTGCCACAACATGCCTTGAAGTGGTTTCTGCTTTAAACAATTATTAATATAAAAATCCTGGTTCTATCAGAATATCTTTGGTTTTTGAAAAAGTTCTATAGATCTGGTCCAATCATTGAAAGTTGGAATATATTGTTTTCTTATTAAGATGTGCATTTATTTTCTGACATATCTAATTTTTTAAATTTGGAACTTTATTAAGTGTTCTTAACTTAGATGGTTGTTGTTACCATGAAAGAAAGTCAGTACAGGGAACAGCTAAATATTATTATAATTTGAGACTCAAAAAAAAATAAGCTGTGTAAAGTTATTCCTGGGGTTTAACAGTATTTACACATCTATAATTATGTCTACACTATTTTTTTCCAATTTTTGTCATAGATCTATATGCAAATCCTAGAAGTTTTATTTAGGATGGCAAAAAGAACCTTGGGCTTCATGCAGGTTCATCAGACGTGAAGCTCAACATTTGATGTGTTTTTGCTCCTGAGCATCAGAAACTACTATTTCATTACACTACAGACTTCCTGGAACACTCCTATAACTATTATGGGAAGATGGCTTTTCTCAGCATTCTTGCTCATCTTTTGTTAGATCTGTTGGTTTCTGGGAGAAAATTTTTGAAACTTTGACTCCTGTTACCTTCCTGCAAATAAGAATATCTATATCTCAATAAATAAATACTTTTGGAGAGAATGAAGAAAAACCTGCCTTTAAACAAATTCCCTTTTATGCAAAGAATGTTCTTTATCAATAATCAAGAGCACAAGGAATGAAAAATAAAATTAAAGACATGGGCTCTACATAAAAGTAGTTCACCTTTAAATCGAGTTAAAAGACTAATGAACCCATGCAAGTATTTTGAAATAGGGAGTAATAATTGGTAAAACTGTGGATCAAAAAATAACCCCCTGCTAAGGTTTTAGAAAATGTATGTAGCTTGTATTAGAATTAAAAATAATTGAGTGAGTCTTGTGTGTGTGGAAAGAAGAATAAAAGGAATTATGATTTATATTTTTTAAAATAAAAAGAATCCAAATAGTATAATTATTCAATAAAACCATTTAACACAATGAATATGTTAAGATTTTTTTTAAATATTAATAATTTGAGGGATCAGAAAAGTACCTCTAAAACAACAAGGATTATTCACCGCTGGATCCCACTATTGGTTGCCAATTACTATGCAGTAGTAGTAGCTTGTCTTGATGTAACGTAGCATGAATTTTTTCCCAGTGGAAAATAAAGTTGACATTTTTTTTTTTGCCTTTTTGTTGTTGGTTATATACTATATTAACCCAGGATCAGAACTGTGGAACTGAAACATACGTTTGTTGTTTCCAAGCCCAATTTCTCCATAAGCTATATCTGTTTTCAGTTTGTGTCAAAGATACTTGAACTCCTTAACTAAAAATTTAAATCGTTTTCCTCTAATTAGCATTCCTGTTTTCGTAAGTCAAAGTAATATTGACAGTAATTGAAAGTGTTTCTTTGCCTGCATATAATTACATTTATTTTAATGAACCACTAAAAAAACCCCAAATCTTATCTGCTAGAATTAGCCAATTGGAAAATGATAGAAAAAAAGCATTATATAATTATTTGCACCATATTTGAGGAAACTCAACTAATGTTCCCAATTACATAAAAATATAATAATCCTGATATTATTTTTGTTCAGGAAAATAAAATTTCAGTTCAATATAAATTAATACTGTTCTTCAAGATTAACAATCTGCCTAGGTTTGTGAATTTTCATAGATAAAAAAAATGAAAATTTAATCAGTGATACTGTTAAAGGTATCTTGGTAAGGAAAAACAGGTTAATGTAGTCATAAAATAATAACAATAAATAATGAAGAAATAAGTGTATTATTTATGTTAGTGGTCTCAAATTTTAGCATTCATCACAATTACCTGGAGGCCTTATTAAAACACATAGACTGTTGGGTCCTGTCCTGTTTCCAATTCAATATGACTAGAGTGATGCCCAAGAATTTGCATTTTTAACAAGTTTCTAAATAATGTTCATGCTACTCACACTTTGAGAACAACTGGTCCATGGACAATTAAAACAATTATTTGCAAACAGCAAACAGAACAACAATAATGATAAAAATGTTGGCTTTTTTGGCTTTTTTTTGCAAGTTGCTTCTCTGCAAGCTGAGTTTGAGACAAGGATTAGCATGCAAGAGGCACATGAGCAGTGTTCTCTGCATCAACACCCATGGGCTTATGCCAAGAAGCCAGATTGGACACAAGGAAAAGTTGAGGTGTGATATTGTGATGGTTAATCTTATGTTTCAACTTGACTGGATCATTGGGTGCGGGGACATTTGTTCAAACGTTATTCTGGATGTGTCTGTGAGACTGTTTCTGGTGAAACAGTTTGCCCTCCCTAATGTGAGTGTGCCTCATTCAATCAGCTGAAGGTTGAATAGAACAAAAAAAGGCTGAGTAAGAGGAAACTCCTGCTTGGCTTAAGTGGAGATATTTGTCTTTTCCAGTCTTTAGACTCCAACTGAAACATTGGCTCTTCTGGTTCTGCAGCTTGCTGACTGCAGTGCTTAGTATTTCTCAGCCTCCACAATTGTGTGAACCAATTTCTTATAATATCTCTCTCTCTCTCTCTCTCTCTCTCTCTCTCTCTCTCGATCCTATTGGTTCTGTTTCTCTGAACAATCCTCACTAATACAGATTATATTCTTAAGAAAAGTCTCAACAAAATCCTCAAGAAGCTCTGAACTAGAGGTGTCCTTCAGAATTATTCAAAATGGACATTGAAACGGGCCTTTATATCCCTTTCCATTGACCAGTCATTAGATAGAAGTTGGCTTTCTTTGGTCAAGGGCAATTTATGGAAAGGCATGAAAGGTAAAGGCTGTGCCAGCTGCAGCACTCCTAGTAGTTGTAATGCTGAGAAGGGATCTGAAAGCCATATGACAGCATCCACTACTACATTTAGCATGATTTACAAGGCTTCTTTACAAAACTTCTTCCTACTTTGTGTTTGCTCCCATTGTCATGCCTCTTCTCAATAAGTCCTTGACTCTGTTAACAAAAGACCATGAGTTTAGCAGAGAAAAAAGAGTTTTATTTTCTATAAAAAATAATCTGCAGTACAACCTTCAATACAAGTGAAAGTGAGCTTTCCAAAGAAAAATAGGAGGGTCTAATGTAAGCAGAAGTTCTTGCCCTCGTTTTCAATCAGGTCTGTTTGTGCAAATGAAGGATTCAAACTTGTTCAGTTCTGATTGATTGAAATTGTCAAGCTCTGATTGGGTAGTTTTCAAGTCCAAACCAGAAGTCTCTGTCAAATGCTTCTTTCAAACAGCTGCCCGGGGCGGGGGGGAGGGGGGGGGAGGGTTTCAAATGCAGTTGATCTTGGCACCAACAACAAGAACTGCTTTGGCTTGATTGTAGAAAGGGAGGTCTTGTGACACTTTTACAGCATCTTTCTGACAACATAGAGCACATAATAGCCATTTCCCTCCAATCCAGCCAGGGCTGCCTAGTTCTGTTTTCACTTCGAGCAACTCAATTAGTCATGGAGAATTTATTTTGTCTGTTGGCTGGGCGCATACTTTAAAAACACAGTCATTCAGCCTTACTCTTTCCAGTTCCCTGACTAACTTCTCAAATCATTTTTCACCACCTATGAGTCCACAGTCTTCAGGGACATTATTAACTTGGACTGTTATGCAGCAGTATCCACATACTAGGCCAATCCACTGTCAGCCAAGTTCAGTCACTTTTCCTCTATCAACTGACCAAGAATGGGTGCCTCCACCATACTGCCAAACTTAACTAACAAGATTTAGAAATATGATTAAATACAAAGTTTATCTGGGTCCAAAGCTTGAGGATGGCCACCCAGGAGCACAGATAGATTCAAGTTGCTCTGAATGTACACTCTGATTAGCAGTAGTTACATGTGGGTTTTTAAGGAAAAAAGAAGAGGCAGTTCCTAAGTTGTTTACCAAGAATTTACATTAAAAAAATGTAAACTATTAATTGGCTGTATTGTTCTTTGTATCACAGATTCTAGGAACATGAAGACAGTAAGTGAAGCAACTAGTCAGGAACAAAATTCCCTTAAGCAATGGCCCCTGAGCATGGCTGCAGGGTGTGGAGATGGGGAGGCATGACTGAAGTCCCTTACTCATGTTTCCCTGGGCCAGATAAATTTTGCATATCTCATATAGCTCAGACTGCTCTAAGCCATTTTTCTTTTCTCAGTGAACATATCTACCCACAGGTGTGAGCTACTAAAGAGCCATGGGTGCATCAGTAGAGGATGGCATGGCAAACTGAGCCATTTGCTGTGCCCTCAGGCTCTATTCATGCCCAATTCTGTATATATCCCTTCCATCTTATGGTGGATTGCTCCTGGGCACACCAATCTTATTCTGACTTGTTGGATCTGAGACAATCTAGCTCAGAACGGGAAGTTTGCTGTATGTTGTCACTTGATGACCCACAACCATGTGTTCCATCTGTGACAAGGCCCAGTAGCGCAGTTTACCAGGACCCAGTAGGAGCTGAAAAAGAATACTCTGCCAGATTATATAACCTTGCTCATCACTCCAGGGGTTTACATTTTGCTTATCCTTTTGGGATTTGCGTAAGTCCCACAAGACATATCTTACTACTATTGGTACCTCTAATATCATTTATACTATAACCTAAACTTGTCTCAGAGCCCTTTTCTACTCTGAACCTTACTCAAACCTGGCAGCTTTTATTACATCTTATATATGGGTTAGAACAATATTCCCACATGGAGAATAAAGTGTCTTAAAATCCAATGTGTTGCGCAGGGCACTGTAATTCCTTTTAAATGGTGGAAGTGTTAGATACAATGACTCATTCATTATATTGAACTGCATGTTCCAGACCATTCAATTTCTAAACATTTCACTCACGTAACAGCCCTGAAACTTCATAGAGTTTTATAGCACATTAGTCATACAAAGGCCTCCAACGTATTTGCTATTTCTTCTTCATCCCCCTTATTTGCATAATATCATTAATAGAGGGGACCATTCTGATATCCTGAAGAATTGTCAGGTAGATAGTGAGGGATCCCGGGTCTCCTGGGGACAAAGGTGGGTGCTGTTGCCTTGGTGCAATTATCCCACTTGAGAAGAAAGACAAGGGTGGGCCACAGGCCCCCATCTTGGTCCCGTTCCATCCTAATCCTCTCCTGAGTGACTGCCATACTTGGAGGAGGAGGGAATACCCTCTGAATCAGCCAATCATAACTTAGTATGCCAGCTACAAAAGAATGGAAGAATGCAAAGGACTCTCTAGCCCACGGGCCAAGCAGCATAGGTACTATAGAGTCTAAAAGTGACCTAGAACACCCTGCACGCATAGTAAGACTCAGGTCATGCAACTCCCAACTGTCCAGTCAAGTGGTTCCATAGTGATATCTAAGCCACTAGGGAGGTCCCAATCCAGGCACTATATAGTTTTCTTTATACAAAATCTGAGTGTATCCACTAATGACGTGCTTGGATTAACAATTACAGATCAAATTGGACAGTATTCATCAACAATTACCCTATATCAGGAAAAGAGATGGATAAGATATATAGTGCATTATGCTTTATTATTCTATAATGTTTAATTCTCTTGGATAGAATAGAAACATAATTTTATCCATTCTTGGTTAAATTTATTTTCCTCAGTGTTGTATCCAACTTCTGGAATTATTACACAGCATCAGAAAATTCAGGGGAGGGGTTGAAGCTACATTTGAGTCTTTGGTTAGAGGTCCTTGTCTGTAATTATTGGGATGTTTATTGCTCCTTTTAAAGTTACTATTTCTTTCTGAATTTTGAGGCTTTTTTGAGGGTACAAGATTCTTTTTTTTTTTTTTTGCTTGTGTTTTTTTTTTTGGTCTTTAAAACAATTTTTAAATGATTTTTTTAGATGTAAACCATCCTTATAAAATATATATGACATTAGAAACTATATAAAATGAAAAATGTAAGCTTTGACCCCCACTAGCAAGTAAATATCATTAACGGTGCCTTAGAAACAGACAAATAAGATGAAACAAAAGAGAGAGCCCAGAAATCAATCCACACATTTATGGTCAATTGATCTTCAACAAAGATGCCAAGAATACACAATGGGAAAAGGACAGTTCTTCAATAAGTGATGTTGGGAAAACTGGATGTCCACATACAAAACAATGAAATTGGACCATCATCTCATACCAAATACAAAAATCAACTCAAAATCCATTCTTGGTTAAATTTATTTAAGATCTGAAACTGTAAAACTACTAGGAAAAATTTAGGGGAAAAGCTCCATGGCATTTGTCTGGGCAATGAATTTTTTTTCATATGACCCAAAAGCATAGGCAACAAAAGCAAAAATAGACAAATGAGATTACATCAAACTAAAAAGCTTCTACACAGCAAAGTAGACAATCCACAGAGTGACAAGATAACCTATGGAATGGGAGAATACATTTGCAAACCTATGTCTGGCGGGTTAATATCCAAATATAGAAGAAGCTCAAATAACTCAATAGTGAGAAAACAATCCAATTAGAAGATCAAAAAAGGACCTGAATAGAATTTTCTCAAAAGAAGTTATACAAATGTTCAACAGGTATATGAAAAAATAGTCAACATCACTAATCATAAGAGAAATACAAATTAAAACCAAAATGAAATATCACATTACACCTGTTAAAATAATTATTATCAAAAAGACAAAAGATAACAAGTGTTGGTGAAGTTGTGAAAAAAAAGGAACACTTGAACACTGTTGGTGGAAATGTAAATTAGTACAGCCATGATGGGAAACAGTGTGGAGGTTCCTCAAAAACTCAAAAATAAAACTACCGTTTGATTCAGCAATTCCACTACAGGGTATACATCCAAAGGATCTGAAGGCAGTATGTCAAAGAGATACCTGCACTTCCATGTTTATTTCACCATTATTCACAACAGTGAAGATATGGAATCACCAGATGTGTCTATCAACGGATGAATGGATAAAGAAAATGTGGTATATATACAAATTGGAATATTATTCAGCCTTAAAAAAGGAAATTCTTTCATCGGTGACATCATGAACGTTGTGGCTATTATGTTAAATTGAAATAAATCAGGCACATAAGACAAATACCACATGTTCTTACTTACGCATGGTATGTAAAAAAGTTGAACTCAAAGGAACCAAAAGTAAAATGGTGGTTACCAGAGACTGAAGGTTGGGAGAAGTGAAAAGATGTTTGTCAAAGAACAGAAAATTCCAGTTAGGAGGAATAAATTCAAGAGATCAATAGTACATCATAGTGTGAGTATAGTTAATAACAATATATTTTTACACTTGAAAACTGCTAAGAGTAGATTTAAATTGTTCTCACGACAACAACGACAAACGGTAAGTATGTAAGGTAATGCATATGTTAAATAGCTTGATTTAGCTATTCCAAAATGTAAATATAGATCAAAACATCATGTTGTGCATCATAAATATATATAACTTTTACTTGCCATTAAAGAGAAGAAACATTGGTGCCTATGTTTTCAGGCTTTTTGCCTGTAAATTAACAGATCAAATTATGGGTATTATATATAGACACATGTTTCTCTCACTTTTGTTCAACAATGCTATACCTATTTTTCTTCATCTATTTTTTTTTCAATTTTAATTCATTGCTAGAACAATCATATAACAACATTCAAGGAAAATTTAAAAGTAAAATATCCTATTCATTGCCATTATAACATCAGTTTTTATTTTGTTCAAATTCTTACACAGTTCTTCCCCAAAGTGAATAATAATAATAAATGCATAATCATATATTTGTGTGTATATATATATATTCAGAAAAATACATTAAATGCTAAGCATTTAATTATTTTAGTTATTATATAGCATGTTTATCACAGGAATGTATACTCAGAATATGAAGAGTAAAAAAAATACAGTTTGGCTTAAAATTATAAGCAACAACCATTCTACCTTTCCTCCTTCTAAATTCATTCTCTTCACAATTACTTGTAAGTCATTGACTTTCTTTATCTGCTATTTACTTCTACACTTCTAAATTCACTACCATTTCTTGCTTTTCTTTACATGTTTTATATTATATATTGATGTTAATGTGAATTAAATTTATGGTACTTTATTTGTATGTATGTATGTATGTATGTATTTATTTATGAGACAGAATCTTGGTCTGTTGCCCCAGCTAGAGTGCAATGGCATAATTATAGCTCACCACAACCTCAAATTCCTGGGCTCAAGTGATCCTCTTACCTCGGCCTCCTGAGTAGCTGCGACTGCAGGCATGGGCCATCAGGCCTGGCTAATTACGTTTTTCTATTTTTAGTAGAGATGGGGTCTTGCTCTTTCTCAGACTGGTCTGGAATACCTGATCTCAGCAATCCTTCCACCTTGGCTTCCCAGAGGTCTAGGATTACAAGCTTCAGTGATAGGATTACGGGTGTGAGCCACCACACCCAGCCTAAATTTATGATATTTTAAATCTGCTATTAGCTACAAACATTCATTTTGCTCCATTTTTTCCTAATTTTCCCAATAAAATTAAAGTATCTTTTAAATAATATCAATATTCCATTTTTTACACTCTGTTGTCTGAGTATTAAGTCTAAGACACAGAGTATGCTATGATTATATTGCCTTTATTGATTTTTTTAGTGTCTTCATTAAAAATTATCATGACTCATTTCTTTCATTTGCTAATCTTATGTACTTATGAATTACATTACAAATACTTACAAATACAAAAAAATCTCCTGTCATTATTTTCAAGGGCAATAGTTGTTTTGCGCTTTTTCTAAGTCTCTATTTTTCCCCTGGCCTCTTCCCTTTTTTTCTTTTTTCCTCCCTTTTTTATTCCCTCCTTGAGGACATATCTCCTGGTGGCCTCTTTTGTCATTCTGCAAATTTTCTTTTTGAGCATTTCTCTTGTTCATTATTCTGAAAATGTGTTTACCTCATTCTTATGCAGGATCACTTGTTTCCAATTACAGAATTCGTTACCATTTTCTTTGTGAGTATACTCCCAAAATTTTACAGAAGACCTTCTTCTGTAGTTTCTTGAGAAAGCTCTCATTGGAGTTAGTGAAGTATCTGTTTAGAGAAACTCAACTGATGAAATATTTTTGATACTTTCCTTTGAATGGTGGCTTCACCATATAAATAATTCTTTGTTAAAAAGAACATTTTGTCAGAATTGTGGAGACTTCTTTTCCTTGACATTCTATGTTCCAGTTGTGCTCTTAAGAAGTCTGAAGCCACTTTGACTTCTAATCTTTTTAGAGTAGCCGATTTCCTCTGCCTCTCAAAATTTTACAATGGTGGGTCCTGGTATGAGGTTATAAATTCATTTTTCCTTTTTGGAGGATTTTTTCTTTTAGAATATTCATTTCATTTCAAAATGATAATTTGTATTTTTTTAATTTAGTATCTTTATTTTATTTTCCCATATTTTCTTTCTTTATGGTATTCTGTAACTCCTGAGGATGTTGGAGAATGCTCACATATGTGCCTTTATTCTTACATTTTTAAAAATCTTCATTTTTTTTTAGTTTATGGAAAATTTCCTCAACTTATATCTTGTGCTATTTTGAATATTTTATATTTGATTTCCAAAGCAATACTAATTGCCATCTGAATGTTCTTTATTTTATTGCCCACTATTCTTTTGTAATAAATAGTATTTCTCTTATAATTCTAAGAAAATTTCCTATTTTTATAGATTTGTCTCAAAGTATTTATGTACATATTTTTTCTCTGAATTATTTTTCCCTTTTAGTTGCTTTGATATATGTCTTTCATTAGAAATTTTCTTCAAATGTCTTGAAAATTTTCATGATTATGTCAGAAAGCACATCTATATTATGCTGAATAAAATAAATCCCCACAGTCTTATTATCAATAAAGCAGCAATTAATTTCTGTCTCCTGCTCTCTGTTCATCACAGTTTGTGTTGGAGATCTGGTCTTTGTCATTATCATGTTTTCTCTGTGACCTGGGCTGATGAAGTGAAAGTTTTGGATTGTATACAATGACTATGGCAAAAAGAAGCTCTTAATGTTTCTGTCCACAAATGAAAAAAATCCAATTCTCCTCACATTCTATTGACCAAAACAAGTCCTGCAGCCATGTCTAAATTCAAACCAGCTAGAAACTACAACTCTGGCAAGGACAGAAAAAATAAAACAGTTTATGAAAAAACATTAAACGTTGCACAGTTGTGCCTTTATAATTACTAATGATTCAGTAAAATGATAATTACGCACTTTGAAGCCTGGCTGAGACTAATTGACTGGTGAGAATTGCTTTTTTTAGTAGAGGATCCCAAATTTCACTTTCTGAAGTTTCTTCTCCTTGGCAAATAAACTTTAACAGAAAGAAATTCTTCCATCTCTTTCCTTGGAAAATGCAGTTAGGGCATAAGGCTACCTACACACATTGTAGGAACTAGGCTGAGGGAGGTGTAGAGCTTTCGTCTGCAATGTGTAGATCCAGTTGTCAAGATGGTGTCACATCTCCACATTTAGTGTGTCTGTTGCAGGTGAGTCCAGCATATGTTTGAACCTATAACAACTCCATGGGGTATGGATTTTGATTGTCTTGTGTCTATAACCAATACAATATATAAGCTTTAGGGTTCTGCTTAGGGCATTGCTGTCAAGATAGGGAAGAGCATCTATACTTCTACATTTTCCCTCTAAAAACCTTCAAGCAATCTTATTTTTTCAGCCCCTTGGACTCTGCCCAATAGTACTCTTTCTATGGAATCCATTAGCATTTCTGTTTTCAGCACTTTTCCTCTCCTCTTTATTTATATATAATTATACATAAAATTATGTATTATTATCATGGTTTATCTATTTGGATTTTGGGAAAAACCGAAAATTTGAAGTGTTTATTTTAGACTATTCATAGTGGACAGAATAAAGTGATGACATTCTTTTAGTTTGTTGGAGAATGATTAAATGACCTTGTGACAGCAGGAATGCCAAATGAAGCCATTTTATGCTCTCATTAAAACATTAAAATAGTTTTATTGCCTGAAATTATCTAATACTATATTTTAAAATATATATTCCCTATGGGCATAGACTACTGACAGGCTTAAAAATGCTGAGCATGTAGTAATATAAAATGTAAAAATTTACTGAGAATAGTTTAGGTGGTAAATCCAGAATTCTCAAATTACTGGGGGGATGGACTAATTGGTGAAATACATACTGTAGTAGTGACTTTAAAAACTTGATAACCATTGTAAATGTAATAAAACTCCATGGCCATTCAAACTGCTAGAATCATGATAATCATGGTATAAATAAATCTAGATAACACCAAGAGTTAGTTTAGGGAGTGACTAAGCTTGAACATACACAAAATAGCATGCAAGATATATCATGCAATTAAGACAACTTGTCAGTTAACAGCTTAACATGGAATATTATTTTTATAAATTTTTTTAGTTCTATAGGTTTTTATAAATACAGACTTTAATCAAAATACTATATATGGCACTGTTTTTTGAGTTTCAAAGTAAGAATAAATTTTCAAATACATAGGCAATATAAAACAGTGAAATTTTTCATGGTATATTTAAAGCTTAACAAATGTGCTGCATATACAGCTACTTTCTCCTAGCTACAAAATCTCCTTACAATACTGTGTTGTGGTGCTAAGCCAGGGACCCTCCAATATCAGCTGACTCAACGAAGGGTTCGTCGCATAGGAGCTGATACTAGAACTAGAAGACACCCTGCTCCTGATTCTTTCAGCATTACCCAAACTATTTGTCTTTATCCTGACAGTGGCAGCTGTTCCATTTTTACTTAAGTCTAATTTCCTGTTTTTGTTCCAAACCCAGCCCCAATCTCGTTACCCTATATTCAGTGATACTAAAACCAGCTGACCTGGGGGTTGGTATCGGGGCTTATGAGAGCTCTGAGTGTGAGCTCTCCTGGCCTTTTAAATAACTTCAACCTCTTCTCTTTTTCCCCTGCAGTCTTAGTAATCTCAGCTGCTTCCTATGGTAACTCTCAGTTCCTTTTTTTTTTTTTCTTTGCCTTTTCATTCCTCCTATACATGGATAAATACTTCTGCATAGAAAAATCTTCCCTGTTCAAATAACTGGTATTGTGACTGTTTTCAAGGAGGTCAGAAGAGACTTAGGCAGTCAGATGAGGCTTAATAAAGCCATTAGAATGTCTTTTGTCTTTGAAAGATGATTAAAATTTGGGTGTCAGAGAAGGGAAGGGGGTGGAATGAGCCAAGCAACAGAAGTAACAATGAACAGAACATGTGTGGCAGAAAGGAAAGCTAGATTAATTAGAACAGAAGATATGTGTTGGAAACTAAATCAGACAGGTGTAGCAATTGGAAAGCTTCCTGATAACTATTCTAGGGTGCAAATGGTTTTATAATAAAATGAATAAACAAAGAGACATGAATAACACGGACATGGAAGGACTTGAAAGCCAATAAGATGCCTTTTAAGTGAAATAGCATTGCTATTGTAAGTTGGTTCAGCCAACAAGAAAAATTCAATATAGAGAAAAGAAAAAAAAACCTTTTATTTTAAAATTATGTTACAGCTATGGCTATGGTTAATTTTTAAAAGTATAACTATAGTAGATATTTGAAACTGAAAAAAAGAGATATTGGAGCTATATTATCTATTGAGATTGAAAGAAGTCCAAGTGTCAAAGTGACTTTATGGCTTTAGAACTACTCATAGAAATGAGATATTAGGTTGAAAAGTGATTTCAAGACAGGAGGTAGGAGCAATGAGAAGGTTAGGATTTGAATTTTGATTGTGTTGAGTTAGCAGTAACGGCAGGATTTTTAAAAGATGTCACGTAGGTGGGCAGAAATATATTTCTCTTTTATTATAGAAGAGAAAGAGAGAGAAACAGATGTGTAAGGATACTAAAATAGAAGGTGTGTGTATAATTCTAGTGCAGTAATATGGAAATCATTTTGAAGCGAACCATTTTCTAGGAAAATCTTAGAATATAAATATTTTTTCTGGAATGGGAAACTTAAAAAAATCTAACATTTATTGAAATGAAAAAAGTATAAAATACAAAATAATGTTTTTGTATGATACTATTGATATTTATACATACATGTAAATCCCTTTCTGTTTTACTGAGGTATCTCAACCTACATGAACCTTACATGAACTTATATTGGTTTCATTCTTCGTTGGTCACTGAGTTTAAATGTGTTCTGTATAATTTCTCTGGTCTTTTATTATTTTTTTTCTTTCTTTCTTTTTTTGGTCATTCATTATCCTGGCAGGTTGTATAGCATCCTGGTCACTTCCATTTATGAAAGGAAGTCACTACACAGACTTGATTTGTGATCAAGGTACCCAAAGGGGGCAGAAGAGAACATTTTGCTCTTTTTCTGGCACACAAAGGAGGATGTGCCTTTATCAAAAGGAACTTTCTCCCGTATCTGTTCACTGGGTCAAGTACTCCTTATGTAAGAAGGCTAGAAAGATAGGAAAATGGAGGCAAGGGCTTTTTTTATGTAAGTAGTCACTTCCAGGGAAGGGGAGTCTCTGCTCTAATTGGGATTTCTTCTGTCTACTGCTGGTGGCTCAGTTTGTTGAAGTCTTCTCCAAACAGACAGTGTGGGTGTGTGTGGTGTTCTTGCCCTAGCCACTTCCCACACTGACAACACCCAATGCAGTGTGATCATGTCTCCTCTAAACCCACTGTCAGCTCTTAAATCCACTGTCTTATTCTGTTTGTGCTGCTATAACAATACCTAAGACTGAGTAAATTATAATGAGCAGAAATGTATTTTCTCACAGTTCTGGAGGTTGGGAAGCCCAGGATTAAGACACTAGCATCTGATGTGGGCATTCTTGCTGTGTCATCTCATGGCACAAGACAGAAGGGCAAGAGAGAGAGCCCAGTCCTCGAAGCCCTTTTTATAATAGCATTAATTTCTTCACGAAAGCAGAGCCCTCATGACCCAAATCCTCCCATTAGTTCTCACTTTCCAATATTATTGCATTGGGGATTCAGTTTTCATCACATTGATTTTGGAGGACACATTCAAACCATAGCACTCCCTCGGATAATGGAGCTTTGTGTATCTTTGCCGGAGTCACGTAAGCAACCCTTTGCTCCTGCCTCCTCCTTCACTGTAGACACTGGAAAAACTGAGGCCTCTTTTATGCCTTTAAAGGATCACAGAGAAAGGCATGGAGGTTTGGGTACATGGTTTCAGTTATATTTTTCTTCTCAGTTCCTTCTACACCATGGTAACATAGGTTCTTCCTTACAAAAGCTCCAGACAAGTAATTAGGCACCACTATCTATCACATACCCCACAACTTCAGCGAACACATGTCAAGCTCCCTCTGGAATTCTCTATCATTTTCCCTCCCTCAATGCCCTCCCTTGGGGAGCATCTATGGGTTCTGCATCCTCAGTAAGCTTGGACAAAGGAGCACCATGCAAGATCCTGCTCTACTTGAAGATGACTGCCCATGTCTGCCAATGATTCTTAAGAATGTCTCTGTCTTTAATGTTTAATGTACCATAGTGCACATTTAATTCCTCATATCATATATATAGGTATTGAAAAGTTTTAAATTAATAAAAAACAGCTGTAAAATATATTATGTTCTTTCCTCCTACTGTGATAAATATTCCATTATAAAGACAAAATAAAACATCATGTGTAAAATGATTCATTCAACCTTCCTTTCCAATCACTTGGGAAATCGGTGGGATAAACTTCCATTCACTCTCACTCTATCAGAGGCTCTTTTCATTTTTCCCTAAAGCCTGCCTATTTTTCCACCCATTAGTCCTCTTCTACCCACACCATGCAGGGGCCTCAAGAATAGCCCAAGGACAATAACCAAAAAGTTCTTCATCACCTCAAATCAGAGGCCAGGCAATATTTGACTACCAGGTGCCCCATGGGGAATTCTCTTCTTTCCATCTTTAGTTTTTTAATAAAAATATAAGGCTTCAGGGCAGAATTTTAACTTAGAATTCTCCTGTTCCTAAGAGTCGGAACATAGCATAGAAAAGACAGCCATCCTCATACCAGGCAATGGACAACCACTGTTTTTTTCCAACCTAGGCTGCTTCTGGTACCTGGAGGGTTTGGGGGGTATGAGAAAATACCTGCAAGTCCACAAGCCCTCACAATTAGACAACCTGTGAACACCCAACATGCTTAGCATTGCGGATGCTGACTCTGGTCTGCCCTTGGGAGATAAGATCCTGGGATGAGACCTGTTCATGTTGTAATACAGGCTTGGGATTTTTGTGCTAAAAATTACACAGTTGCAGATTCTTGAAATCTGGTCAAGAAAGGGCAGATTGAGTGTCAAAGAAGCATAATTAAAAATAAAATCTCCTTCCAACTCAGAAAAGCTTTCCACAAGGGTGAAGAGAAATAATGTGGTTTAATACTAAATTAGCATTAAACCAGAATGTGCTACACAAGGCAATTTGTCAAGTGATTGCAAAGACAGAAAGAAATCTCACCCTTTTACGTAGTCAAGCAAATGCAACCCATGACATACAAGTTCTCAAGATAAACAATAAGTAATTTTCAAGTTACAGGACTTGACAATGTAGCTTGTCATACGTAGTTTATCCTAAATTCGCTTGGTAGTTGGGATGACCATCTGTGTTAGCTAATTGGCTTTTTCCAAGGAAAAAAATAAACTCATATCTTTATGACAGGAGGTAGATTTGCAACTTGGAGCAAGGTTCCCTTAGAAGTTAGGCTCTTACCCTTTTACAGAAACGTGGACATAGAGATACCATCTTCCTTGAGGAGTACATTTTAAAAAGATGGTTCAGGTCCCTGAGAAAGACATTTCTGGTTCCTAAAGCTGGAAAAGGACTTATTTGGCTTTTGAAATGATTTACATACATTTTGAAGAGACAGAGAGGGTAGGAACTTACAAGTTTTCTAAAGTCAATGATCTAAAAAAGGGAGAGGGTGTCTCGTTATTTTCAGCAAGAATGATTTTCTGTCTTTTTCAATTAGTATTTACCTTTACATAGGCCTCAAGGTATGGATGTGTATGTTCCCTAGGCACAGACTCCTGGATCACTGTGTGCATAGGCAGGGTGGGGAAAATACATACAAGCTATCCCCAGGAAGGCCAGAACATACTCCCTAAAACACATGGCCCTCCAGGTAGGGGACACTTTTGTCCTGGTTTAGGGACAGCAGTGCTTTGGGGATCTCCTCTTTTATCTGCTTAATGTTTATCTTTTTTAGGAAGTTCAAAAAATTATCAGCAACTCTCTTGAGCATATATGGTACCCAGAGCTTTTGTTCTCATTTTGATATTGATTTGGCTACAAGCCATAGGGCAAGAGGGAAGATCCTACTCCATCCAAGTCCTAGCAAATGTGCATAGAAGCTGGAGGATTATCTTCACCCAAACATTGATCATGTCCATCTGTGAATGATTGGCATTATGTGATTTGTTCCACTTTTAGCTATTTTTATGTCTACTTTCTTAAGAACTAACACATATCACTTGTCTTTTAAGAAAATTAGAATTTATTAATTAATGGAATGTCAAAAATTTTGACTGACTTAAGGACAAATGAGAGATATGACTGATAAATTGACTTGTGTTTATTTCTTTAACCTCTTGATGATCAATGTTTAGAATAACCAGCCCCTGATAGACAAGACTAAGGGGTGAAAAGGATAGCTTAGATGCAGGGAAGGAAACAAGAAGAAAATTCAGTATAGAACAGTATGGGCTCTCAGGTCAGTAGAAGGGAGGATCCTGGAAGAAAGATGGAAGGGTGAGAGAGATGAAGTTTATTTGATAAGAATGGATAGGAAGATGTTTCTGGGGGATATAAGTAGTTACTTAGGACAATTTTTGTTTGTAGTTCTTATTAGACAGTTATCTTTCATTGCTCTAGAAATACTCTTGAAAGGAACAAATCCCCCTGCTTAGAGAATGGGAGCTCTTGCCCTTTACTCAGCCCCAGGTACTTCAAAGGTAATCCTATCCTCCTAAGTGCCCTTTATTTCAGAAACTGGCCTTTAGGATTTTTTTTATATTAATCTTCTTAGAATTCATTCTTGAAATGAAAGGTCTTATTTTTTTTGCTACTATTTCTTTTAAAGTGGTCTCTTCTTCATAGGATGAAATTAATATTCATAGTATTGATTTGTTTTATGGAAAATATACATTATTTAAAAATAGAAAGTCACAGGTATAATAAATATTTTAAGTAAATCATTATAAACTATTTTCTTAAAGATATATTTAATATGTATTATGTGTACTAAAATGTCAATAGAAAATATTTATTTTCAGTTATTTTCATGTATATTTCAAAAACTATTTTTTAGTTTATGTCAGACTATGTTATTTCAGAATAAACAAAATATTTTATTTTAGAATATGAAACTGGCATCTATAATCAAGACATGTCGGTCAAAATATCTTCAGTATTAAAGTTCAAAAAATTTGAGGAATATTTCTTTACATATGTAAATTAAATCAATACTTTTTTCTTCAAGTAGTATCATGTAATTTTATTTATTTCATTTTATTTAAATATATTATTTAGAGGACTCATTTATTAGAGAACATTTAAATATTTCAATGGAGTTAATTTAGGAGTTCTCTTTCATTTTACAGATTATAAAATGAACTTTAGTGGGACTAAGTGGATTAAATACAATCACACAGTTAATGAAGGGAAGAGAAAACAGAAATTCCAAGTTTCCCAAGGGCTAGCTCAGTGCTTACTCAATTATATAAGAGTAGAGTCACAGAATCAAAATACAGGGAAAAAAAAAAGACATGAAAAAGCTTTTTATTGAAATCTCAATTACCATCAGGAAAAAAAAATTAGAATTATTTTATTTGAGTACAAATATTCATAATTAGCTAATACACAAAACTAATACTGAAAATAAGCATGACAAAGATATCTCAAATGTGTGTTCTAATTCTCGAGTGACAGATTTTTAACTGTGAAGCAGGTTCACCATGCACTGGTTACCCAAGTATTTGAGTCTAGTGAGACATTACACGTTATACATGCAACAAGTTATTATATATGAAATAAGTTTCTTAATTCCACATACATAGCAAGAGAAAAGAGAAGCCTAGGATCCATGCGAGCTGTGAGCAGGTTCCCCAAGGTTCCAGAAAACTGACGGGGGTGGACACAGTATTGACTGCATGTGTCCCACTTGCACAACAACTGGGGGATGCTCAAAGGCAGCCCTGGGTTAAATTCCTCAGGGGCAATATGACTGAATGAGCAAAGCACAGAAGGACATTCTGCTTCCAGAGGAGAGAGGAACGAAGCTGGGGCTGTTCTGGGCACTTCCCCTCTATCTGAAAAGGTTATATTCCCTAGATAGGACAGGAACAAGACCTGTGCTCTTTCAGGTAGTTCCTTACTGTCTCGGCATATTGCATACCAAGCACATTCTACAGTTATTCTTGAGAACTGCAAGCAAGGAACTGGGAGAAGAGAGAACTGGGTTGGTCCAAGGCTACCTGAAGAACTGTTCTTTATTAACTTATGTTAACTTATAAAAAATGAAATGTACTTATCCATGAAGTATATATATATACATTTTCAAAGATTAGATGATAGAATAATATTTCATAACAATTTTGATTGTCACATAGGGCATAGGTAAAGTTCCATCACCTTCCTTATCAACATGAGAAACCTAAAATGTTAGTCATCACAGGTATTACTAATAACAGTGAAAGTTAGTTGCTAGAGTCCATTTCCTAATGTGTACGTTTGTAATCACAGCTGCCTCTTCCATTACCCATTCATTCCATGTTCCCTTATCTTTGGTCAGTATCACAGCTGCCTGAGATGTACAAACCTTCATTACTGCAGGTACCTAGTCTTTGATGGTCTTCTCTTTATTGAGTGTTGCGACTTCTATTGACCAGGACTACTGTACAATAGGAGTATCAAAAGACCTCAATGAATCTCTTTTGTTCCAGATTGTCCTCTTTATCCCTAGCATACATCAATAACTAAATTTCTCCTGGATAGTTGGGATCAAATTCACTAGATCATATAGTGATGCTCTTCTTTGTCTGTTCGTTCACTGGCACAAAGAATCCAAAGCAGCTAGGGGTTGGTCTGCACTTCCAATTCACTGGAATCCTGATTGGAGTCCCTGGTAGAAGTAGTCCTCTCTTAGGCACTAAGGTTTACTTGATTAATCCTGAGGTTTAAACACTATAAACAAAAACTCTTGAACTCTGTTCTTTGGTGATAGGAAGAGAGTAGTCACTCCTGACACTATTGCTTGGTTCCCTAATCCATTCATTCTTGCTTTGGGGAGGTGAGGTCATCACTGGACACTGAGTTAGTACATATTTCATATATTCTAGGAGCCAGTATCACCAGGCAATATGCCTCAGACAGTACTGTAACTAAGCTTTGAGCTGGCCCCTGGAATATTAGATTATTTTAGCAAATATTCAATGTTTTCTCCTCCTATCTTTCCCTCCCTGCCAAGGCTTGATATGTTTTCCACCAGTCTGACTTTAGGCTTGACCCAATGACTTCTTTAGTGCATGGAATATGGGCAGAAGTGACTGTGCCGATTCTGTGCACAACAGTCTTTAAGAGACAGTATGTATTCCTTTTCACTCCATTACATTTCTGTCATGAGAAGACCATGCACACAGTAACTGCTATTCCTTCAGACTAGTCCTTTATATGAGATGCATGGGGAGCAATCCTATACTGGAACCCACCTAAGCCTAACCAAGCCAGCAAACAATTGCAGATCCATAGCTAGTCAGCCAGACACTAATATAGAAAAAAAAAATGATTTTTTTTTAAAGCCATTGAGGCTTTGTGGTGATTTAGAGCTGAAATTCCCTTTCTAATTCCATCAAGGTAGCTGCTTCTGGATGGAGGGCATATGATATCATCAGGATATTCTGTGGGCATAAGGTTATTTTCGCATAGTCTTCCCTTTAAATTGGTAATTGTTAAAGGTGATATTGAGTGAAATACCATGGTGATGCCACAAATGGTGGCATAAATCCCCAAATGGTAAAGATAGCAGAAACACCGTATGGAGGAGAGAAAAATCCATACCACACTTAGTTGTCTGCTCTTTTAAAGGAAAGTACTACCTCATTCTTGGTCAGAGGGCACAATGTAATCAATCATCTGGGATAATGATACAGCACTTAATCCAAAAACCAAAGGCTAATATTTAATAATGTAGATAAAATTCTTTGAAAAATATATAGTGCTACACAACACAGTTATTTGCCAAGCACTAATAATATGCTCTCAAAAAATTGCTAACAGCAGAAGGCTGCTGAATGCAGATCATCAAAACATGTTGAATACCTATGTGAAAGGTACTATGTTAAATGCTAGGCTTGTTTACAGGGAGGTTACTGCAGGAGCCACATTTTCCTATGGAACAGCTATAGTCCAATGCTAGCAATTGATTCCATTCATTTTAAAAGAGGTTGTTACTTAGTAGCAACAGTTTGATTGTTCTGAAATTCATCCTGTTTCTAAACAAACCCAAACTCCAAGGTCTCTCTAGGGGCTGAAAGCCCAGTGTGAAATACAATGGAAAGCAGGGACATAACAGGAGAGGCGGGAAATAGTTGCACCTGTCCAACCAGTTGCAGAACCAACAGGGAAAAGAACAAAATTGCACTGGGCTCTGGTTTACCCGCTCCAGACCATGAGAACGATAACTGTAGATACAGTCACACTATGACGACGCTAAGTACAAGTCACTAGGATCTTTCTTTCCAAAGGGGTGGCAACCTGGCCCTGAAAATGTGTTTCCCTGTTTGGAATCAAGAGCTAAAATCGCAGACCGTCCCTGAACTCTTTTAGTAAGACCAGAAGGAACGGGAGTACAGAAGCCTCAGTCGCAGCCTCTAAATTAGAAAAGCAATGAATACTAGACCCAAACATCCTGGCTACAGCTTTGCTCCTTAGTCCTCACGGGCTGCCACCCCTTTTCCTCCTGGGCCCTGTCCCTCAGGTTCCTCAGCCCACCTCCTGCCCGGCCCTCGCTCTCCACATGTCCCGCTTCCTCTGGCCTCGCACTGCCCGCCCAGCGCCCTCAGCCTGTCACAGTCCTTCCCCTCCACGGTCCCGGGCCCACGTCGCCTCGGTGCTCACGTTTCTGTGGAGAGCTCCTCGAGAAGGTGCCACACGGCGGCCTGCACAGCCTGGAGCTCTGACTCTGCCATCCGAGGCCCTGTACGTCCTTCGAGACGACAGGAAGAGGCGGGGCGGAGGCACTACCCAGACGTCAGCGCGGCGGGAATGGCGGCCATAAACGTCTGGAGTTACGGATTTTGAGGGGTAAGAAAAGAGAAATAGTCAGCTGGTAGCAATGAGCAAATAGTATAATTATCCTACTTCCAGCCTTTGCATTATGTGTGATGTAGGAGAAAAAAAGACAGAACTATATCAGAACAATTAAGAATGGAGCACATCACAGACGGACTGCCTGGGTTCGCAGCTGGGCTTTCTCACACAATGTGGCATTGTCTGTGTGACCTAAAAGTAAACTCACTGTGCTTCAGATTTCTTAAATATAATTTGGAATAATAGTAGTACCTATCTAATACAGTTGTTGTGAATAAAAAGTTCTCTAACATAGATAAAGTGCTTAGAATATTGTGTGGCACATTCTCCACATTCATTAATGTGTGGGAAAGCAACAGAGGACATGACCAGCTGGCCATCTGTGCAAGAGATAAAGGAAGGTTCAGATAGGAGTTTGACAGTACGGAAGTTTCTTCTAAGTGGTAAGTACTGGGATTCAAAAAGTGTCTTGAAGGGTTTACACAGAAGAACCTGTGGAGGAACTGAGCCTTACCCAGGGAGACGTGAAGAGTGTAGGTCTGGCTGAGGGTGACTGATGTGGGATGCTGGGACTTCTTGGGCAGAGAAGATGGTGTGATTAGACTTCTATGTCTGGGGTTGCCAAACTTTGTAAAGGGACAGATAATAAATATTTTCGGCTTTGTGGACCACCTGGTCTCAGTTCACAACCACTCAATTATTCCATTCAATAAGTGCAAAAGTATCCTTAGATAATATTTACACAAGTGGCTGTGTTGTGTTCCAACAAAACTTTATTTAACAAATACAGGTGGTGGGCCAGATTTGGCTTGTGTGTCATAAGTTGCTGTATCATTTTGTTAGGGTTGCTGTAAGGAAGTACCACAATCCAGGTACAACAGAAATTTATTTTCTCATGGTTGTGGAAGCTAGAATTCCAAGATCAAAATGTTGGCAGGGTTGGTTTCTTCTGAGGGCTGCAAGGGAAGAACCTGTTACAGGCCTCTCTTTCTAGGCTTATAGGTGCTTTATTCTTCCTGTGTCTCTTCACATAGTGTTTGCCTTGTGTGTGTTTGTGTCTCTAAGGCTCTTTTTTTTAGTAAGAACACCAGCCATACTGAATTAAGGCCTACTCTAATGATGTCATTTTAACTTTCTTACCTTTGTAAAGACTCCGTGTCCAAATAAGGCCACATTTTGAGGTAGGGGGTTAGGACTTCAACATATAAATTTTGGGGGACACAATTTAATCCATAACAATTGCAAATACTTGCTCTGAGATGAAGATCTGTATTTCATCCCATCACCTGCTTCCTGCAATTGATTTCTTAGGCCATACGAGAAACAATTATTAGTCATTTCTTTATAACCTCATACGGTTTTTTTTTAAAGATTTGAAACCGGAAAAGAAACTTGATCTCTGTCAGTAGTAGCTAACTGGTATCCTGATATCCCAGTGCTGATGTTTCTGTTTTACCTAGATGCAAACAAAGTTATGACTTACATTTCCATTATGGCTGATGCTACTAGAAAACCATGCCTCAACTCCAAGAAGTGGCTAGATCTAGAAATCAGAGTCACTGACTGACCAAGTCAAGAGATTCATGGCTGTAGTACGGCCATGTGGAACACATATTTCATCACTTCCACAGTTGCTGTCTAAAGAAGACTAGAGAGCATACATGTTCCCAGATTGAAAACACCCTGGTGAGCTTTTGAAGATACCACGTACTTGACCATGGTATTTCCTCATCATGATGTAAGCACAGCCCACAGAATTCCGGAAGAGCCTCTCACTCACTTTCCCACCTCCTCCCTCCTCCTATTATGCTGCCCACACATGCAATCTCACCCCAGGACACATGGCCTAAGAGCATGATCATAAGAAGGGTGGGGTCTGCTTTATTGAGGCAAGAAGATAAACATTAAAAATAAAGTATAGAGAAGAGATATGCAGATGCATGAAGGTATTTTTATGAGGTATTTAGTAAGAAGATCAAAATACATGACATACATATACATGTGTTTGTGTATATGCATCAATACATATACATACATGCATATATGCATATAGAGAATTTTATTTTTTAATAAAATATATGCATAGTTTGAATATATTTTAAAACCATGTCTGAACAACCGTGTGTGTAGCAGGATGCGTATTAGTTGTTTCATGGTTGTAGGTAAACATACGATGTTTAGGACAGTGAAGTCATTTAGGGGAGGTAGCAAAGTGATAGGAAGGGAAAGGCCAAACCCACAACTAGCAGAGCTAAATTAAATTGCAATGAAACACCTATATTTTTATTACATTTATGCATGTATTTAAAATTATGCATATGCGTGGGAAATATATCTATTTAAAAAGCTTAAAAAGGTGGTGAGGCAAATGAGGAGGTCTGGAAACTAAAGGAGCAGCTTTGCCTACTTCACAGTTTGCATTGGGCCATGTTCAGCATGTGCTTGCTTTGGAGAGTTCCAGGAAGCTTGCAAGAAGCAAAAATAGTTTTTCCACTTAACATTTTCCATGTAGCCAAATGTCTTCACAGTGCATTATAAATGATTTAGTGAATTTATGATTATTTTCTTATGTAAGTGAAAAGCTGGTGTATCCTGGTGCCCCCAATTAGAATTATTAGGATATAAAAACAAAATTTAGCAAGCTTAAAGCAAACATATATAATCATAATACCCAGCCTTTATTTAGCTCTTAATGTGGGCCAGGCTCTTATGAAATCATTTTAATGTATATTTACTCCTTTAATACTCCCAGGGATCCTATGAGGCAAATACTGCTTTTAACCACATTTTTAGGATATCAAAAAACCATGATTGTTTTCTATGCTGTGCAACGAGCTTTCACAAATTTAGTAGCTTAAAATTACAAATTTATTATCTCACAGTTTCTAAAGGCCAGGAGTCCAGGCTGACATGGCTGTATCCACTGCTTAGGATTCATGTGGTAAAAAGCAGGGTGCCAGCCATGTTGTGGTTCTCACGTGGAGTGCAGGGTTGTCTCCTAAGTTCATTCAGGTGTTGACAATTCTATACTTTGTGGTTACAGGACTAAGGCCCTCAGCTTTAGTGGCTTCCCTTCTCCGTAGACAGTTTGCAACATGGTTGTTTGCTTTTCCTCCATCAGCCCAAAAGGAAAATATCTGTTACTGCTCCAAAACAATCTAACAGACATTTTTTTTCTAAACTCTGAGACTATTTCCAAAATGGCTCACCTGGTTAGGTCAAGTCCACCCAGGATGATCTCCTCTTATTAACTTGAAGACAACCAATTATGGAAATAAAATCTCATTTATATTCACAGATCTCTCCCACACTCAAGAAAGGGATTAAATAGGAAAAATACACTAGGGGGCAGAAATCTTGAGTGCCATCTTAGATTCCTCCCAACCACAAAACCTAAGACAAAGAAGGGAGGTGAATCTTGCTCCATATCACAAAGTAAATAAGTAGAAGGAACTCAGGCAATCTACCTTTAAATTCCATGTTGATAACCATGGTGCTGTACTATGTAATGACAGAGAAGTTTTAGTTCATGTCTTTTAGATATTATATTTTGTATCAAGAAGAGTGAAGAGTGTGTGATTTTATCCCACTTACATGTTAACAAGTTAGCCTTCCCTAGTTTCGTGGGAGCTGGAAGGAGAAACAAAACTCTTGAGTCAGAAACAAAGGACAATTTATTACTCACAGAAATAGCAGCAGCTGGAGAGTATCAGCGCTTGCACTGGTTTTCTGAGCCTCAGTCCCTACATGGTGACATAAAGACAGGCCATATAATATCTGCACATGCATTGGATTGTGTTACAGGAAGAAAAAAAACCCTCATTTAGGAAACCATATCTCTTACACTGTACACTAAGTCATAGAGGGAGGTATTATTTTTATCATATTGGACTGTAAGCAAAACCGTGATTGTCTCCGCAGGAAGCTACTATCCCTATTTTTAGGGAAGTTTCCTATGCAGCCATTCTTGAAAAGATAATCCTGAGCACAAACAGTCAATGCCTCTACTTACAAGTATGTGGAAACATGAGAGAACCATGAAGAATCATTACTCAACAATATCCACTCCTTGTTTCTACAGTCTTGGTTTCTAGTGAGTTTCCCCATAATTACATTGGCCTGTGGGTTTAATGTTACTGACAGAGTGGGACCAAATCCATTCAATTTGTCTAATATAGTCTTTAATTAAATTTGCTACCAATAACATTGCAAGGAGCAGGATGAGGCCAGTCTTCAGTATTGACTTCAAATATGTCCTATTTAGGACCTCAAACAAGACTCCAAATTCAACCAACTGAACAAATTTTACAAATCATGAGGAGTCTACCTTAAGGTAGCTTCCTCCTTATGTTTGTATTGATGTTTCCACTTCTCCTGTGTAATAATCTAGGTAAAGCAGGTTACATTAATAATTTTGTAGACTTCACCTTACACAGTAAGAAGGAAGTCCGGACAATTTTGCCATCCATAACAACACTGGTCAGTGAGTTGAGAATGAGCAAAATGCCTTACAGGGGCAAGGTAGTATCTTTGACCACCTGATCTAAATTTGGGAATAGATTTCCTACAGTCATTCCTAATTGAAGGATTTCCTTATAAAGAAAATTTTCCATACCACACACATAAATAATAAGTCAATTACCCTGGGAATTTCTCCTACATAAGCAAAGGTAGTCTGATTTGGGACACTAAAATTTTATCCTGATATTCCGCTGTAACAGAGAAATTAAGGCTCAGAGAGATTGAAATTACCAGAGATTATTAGTGTGAGAATTTGAATTCAAAGCGATGCCTGTTTAGATACAAAGTCTAAATGTCAAGTGATAATAGAAAATTACTAACCCTTTGTCTAATGGCCCACTTAATTAACCAATATGCTTTGCATTGCATAGGAATATCTTCATTGTGGGAGGAATTAATTAAATACTATATAAACATTGCTATTTTAGCCCTGTCAAAGAGCAAATAGTAAACAGTAACAAATATTTAATGTGGTTCAACTGTAGTTTATTGGATTCTTATGATAAATTGAGTACTGTGTTTAATGTTAGGAATATATAGATGAATAAAATACAGTTCCTGAATTAGAGGGACACTTCACTTACTTCAGGGAGAGTCACAGGTAAGTGAATATTGTCTACATAATGTGGTAAGTGCAGAGGTGTACCAAAATAAGTAGCTCAGCATGTCAGATACTTCATTCTGGAGAGTGAAATATATCCCAAAACTCAGGTTGTAAGAGTAAATGTGCTACTTGAACAGGTGGTGGTATGGTCTGATACCGTAGGCATATATAAAACTTACAAACGGTATTTGCAGATAGCATTTGGTACTTCCCTTTCTGTATGTGGAATCTTTCTAAATGTGGAAATAAATTTAAAAATGTTGACACACTTGGCTCACATTCGTCCTCAATTTTGAAATAAAATTTCTATTTTTTTTTTTTTAGAAAGGAGAAAAGCATGAACAGTGAACCGTGGAAGTGCACGGTATTTATGGAGAACTACAAACAGTTGTGCAGAATGGCACATAAAAAAGGACCAACAGGTGAGAACACAGCAGGCATTAAATGTCATTAAAAGAACTTAGCTTTTATTCTGTAGATTAGTATTTCTCAAAGAGTGGTCAGAATTAAGCCCCACACTGGTCCATTCAATCAGAACTTTTGGAAGTATGAATTAAGACTCTGCTCCTATAATTAAATCTTCAGCAATTTTTAAATAAACAAAATGGGAACTTGTGCTCTAGGATAGCTGGAGCCATCAACTGAGTGATTAGCATTTTTGGTAGATGACTTTAATGGTAACTACAGAAATAATTTGAGGAGGCAAAATTGAAAGGCAGAAAGACAAATTAGGAGGCCATTTATTCATTCATATAAAAATGTTTTAAGTTGCATGATGGATGGACACACTAGGAAAAAAAACAGGCAAGTTATTTGAACACTTGGTGCCTATATTCTTTCAGAAAAGCAGATTAGTAGCAACTAATTAAATGTGCATTTTAAAAGAAAAGTTCAAGGTGTTGTATGGACAGATATACATCAGGGTTGATCTAACCTTGAATCAGTTAAGTGAATCAGGGAAAGCTTGGAGGGTGTGATATTCACACTTAGACTAAATAAGTAGAAATCACATGGATGAAATCTAAAAGCAGAAGAGAGGAGAGTTTTCAAGGCAGAAGAAACACAGTCATTGAAAGACCTAAGGCATAAAATAACATGGTTCTTTGGAGTAATTCAGTATTTCTTATTTTTGGTTAGAGGACTTCTTTAATGGCACAATATAATTATATAAATCCTCTTAGAAATTTAAAAATTCTGGTTATTTTTATATGGTATATTATAAATTACAAGATTTTTTTTAAATTAAGGTTTGTATTGTAAATAGGCTTTAATAAAATCTTTTACAGCAATATTAACACAATATGTATGTGTATATATTTTTATAGGCAACTTTGAGTATTTGAGCCATTTAACAAAAATGTGTATTGGTGACTTTAATTATCTCAGAGAAATATAAGAGTAATATAATAATGAACAATATATTATATATGGATTAATTTTGGGATGCAAAAGACTGGGTATATACTAAAATATAGCCTGAAATATAATTATATTTTATGCTATCTAATAGAGATAAAATATTTTCATAAGGTGTTGTTTGTGTTTTTACATTTTTTTCTTTGCTAAAACGAATAAGTGTTTTGTCTTAATAATGTTTATGTTCTGCTTTTAACTAATGAGATAGTGGAGAGGTTGTTAGATTGCGATTTAAAAGCAGCAATATCATATTGACACTTCATGGTTGCATATATTTTATTCCCAAGAAATATAAAAAAGCGATTTTAAATATAACTACTATGACATTTCTTTTTTGGCATTGAAACAGATTTAGAATTCAAGACATCATGATGTGATGTACATGATTTTGATAATATGAAGCAACATATAGATGCAGTGAGAGTCACCTTGCCATCTATTTGCAGAATTGTTATTAACTAGCAATTCAACATCGTCATAGTTTATGCTTTCTAGCTTCAACCAAGGGTTCATTTTGGAAATAAACACATTAAAAAAGAGAGCAGTAAAATAATCCAATATGGTAAAAAGTGACACAGATAATAAAACAGTTTAGATGAATTGTTGGCTGAGTCATTACCAAGTTTATCTGAAGTCAAAAACCCGTTATATAAGCTCACTTAAAAATTACTCATAGATTTTGTAACATTGTATTTTAAAGTAGAAATATAAACAGTATTTAATTATTAAAAAGTAAATTAAAATAGATGTAATCATCACCCTTAGAAACACGTATGCGATAACACACCTTTGGAAGTACCTAGGTGTGAGGAGAAATCACAGATTCAGAAACACTAGAATATGGAGAATTTAATGTAATTTGGTGAAATAGTCTAGTAGAGAATGAAGGGGGGGGGAGAGAGAGAGAGAGAGAGTTAGATCTCTGAGATATATATTTGAGAGATAGATATTTCGAAGCTTCCAGTTGAAATTTTTAAGAATTCCATGATTTTTCCTGTAAACATCATTAGACACTATAAGTATATTAAGCTAAAACAGTCATGATATTATTTGCATTTTCATTAAGACAATCTAAATGAATATTCAAAAATGAATCTGATAGCTAAGAGTAGATAAAAGAAGCTATTATAAAAGTTTAGGGAAAATATGATAGACTTTCATGTTGGTGTAGAGATTAAAAGAATTAGACATACTCAAAAAACTTAGAATAAAGGATCTGCTGCAATTATTTAGATGTGAAAGAGAAAGGAATCTCAGATTTCTGGATTGATCAACAAGTTATATGTTAGCAATTTTTTGAGAAAGATTATTGAATGAGAATGAAAGAGATGAAAATGATTACTGTTGTCATGATCATCATGGTCATTATTTTTACTTTATTTAATATTTTTAAATTTATAATTGACTCATACTAATTATACACATTTATGGGGCACAGCATGGTGCTTTGGTACATGTATTCATTGTATGATGATCAAATCGGAGTAATTGGTGTATCCATCTCCTTTAACATTTATCATTTCTTTTTGATAAAAACATTCAAAAAACTCTCTTCTAGCTATTTTGAAATATAAAATATATTACTATTAATTTTAGCCATCCTGCTATGCAATGGAATGCCCAGAACTTATTCCTCCTATCTAACTAAATATAGCTTTGTACACATTGATCAATCTTTCATCATCCCCCTCTCTTCCCTAGTTTTCCCAGCCTCTGGTAAACACTATTCTACTCTCTATTTCTATGAGAATAATTCTTCTTACTTTTTATAAGAAAATAGACTTAAGAATATATAAATTTCATTGGGAAGGAATGGGTACAGAGGGTGACAGGAAAGGAAAACAAATGTTATTGTAAAAGTGAGAAATTGGCTTTATATGAGAATATAGCAGTGAGGGACTTGATCCACAATTTCGATAATACAAAATGAAAGGATGAAGACATACCGTAAAAACTATAAGGAGCTGATAATTTTATGGAGATGATGGTAATACATTGCTATTTCATTGATACTCTCTCTAACTATGTTTTATATGTGTGGTGGTAGGTTAAGGTAAAGGAGAATACGTTGGATATACGAGGAGTGTGGAGAGCATTTTCAAACGTCCTGGTGGCAAATATGAAATTAGAATGGCATCATTCACAGCCCAGTTGAGGTTGCATGAACAAAAATTTACTTTTGTACCACTGCTCAATGTTGTGCTTTTCTCAGACATTATTCAGAAGCCAATTTGCATTCATGGAGAGGATACCGGAATGCCAATAGATTAGGTTTTGTTAAAATGATTTGACCACAGAATAAAATGACACAATATTGGTACAAGTGGTTCAAATTGGGTCTGAGAAATGGCAATGATCATTGAAAGAGATGATAAACATCAATGGGTTGTACTTCAAAATTGTCCTGAAATTGAAAGTTACCCTGAAATTATCCTGAAATTGAAAAAAAATGAAAATGAAGTAGATGAATGTGTGTGTGTGTGTGCACACCATACAGAATGTGCATATGCACACCATACAGAATGTGCATATGCACATATCGATATAAGAGAATATACCTTGATTAAGAAGGAGCAATAGAAATGTAATTCAACTCAAAGCTTCTTCCTTGAATGACTAGCAATACAGATAATAGGAGAGAAACTCCATGTTTTTTGGGGGTTAGATTATGAGTTTCATTTTAAACTTCTAAATAAATTTTATGTGTTTGTGGGTGCATTATTCAGAGTCCTGCAAGAAGAGAGAAACATTATATTTTGAAGAGGAAAAGTATAATGTAAAAAACTATTAACTATACCAGAGTATTGAAGTTCACAGGAAATTTGCTAGTAAGAAGAAAGAGGACTCCACAGAATATAGAAATATGAGATGAGAGGAGTAATCTTTAAATTATTACACCTAGCCAGAGACAAAGCACCTATGGAAGAGTCCCTCATGCACAACCCCTCAGACTTGAGATCCAGATCTGAGCCAAAAGGGCATGGCTTTGGCTCACTGAAGGGTAGATAATTCTGAGATGTTTTCCTAGCAGAACTTGCTGAAAATCAGCTCTCTGTGGTTCTGGGGCAAGCCATTCATGGGGAGGTGCCATACCTTGGACTCTAGGGAAAGCTGCTTGAGGTTTTCCTGAACTAAGTTGTTGCCTGTCCTGCACTGAAGGAACCAGGTGCTGAAAAAGTCATTTACTGAAGGACTCGAATGGCAGAGAAACTGTGCACAACAGGAACCTACTGAGAAAAGCGCCTTGAAAATTAAATACCCCTTCTGGTACCCTCCATTGACCAATTTAATATCCTGCAAGATAACAAAGTACAGATATTTTGAAGGGCCAAGTTTCAATTACAGAGGAGGAAGTCAGGATGTATTTGAAGCTGAGTGTCAATAACTTAAAAAATGGCACAGTGGGCTATTTATTGGAAGTAATTCACTGAAGAAAACTCATAGTTGGAAAAAAGAAGTTAGGAATAGAAAAAGAGTTTTGGAAGTCATCAAAGTATGGGTGTTCTCCAATTATTTCCTTAAGAGACCATAAAATTCGGTGCATAAATACATATTTGAAGATAAATCAATCATTTTGACAGCTTTCCAAAGTGGGGGATAATTGTTGCCACAGATGTAAACTTACATTCTTTGTAATCTTCTGACACGTAGATCAACAAACATTTTTGATACAGAGACAAGATAGTGAATATTTTATGCTTTGCAAGCCATACAATCAATCTCTGTTACAACTATTCAGCTTGATCATTATAGTGCAAAAATAGCCTTAGACAATATATGTGAAAATGAGTAAGGCTGTGTTCCAAACATTATTTATAAAAACAAGAGGTGTGTCAGGTTTAGCCCACAGATTATAATTTATGATCCTTGATTTATACCATTATAGTTGGCTAATTAAAAAGAATACATATGATTAGAATACTCCAAGCAATGGATAGGAATGACAAATCACTGTTTTCCTTTACTTTGTTAAATTCTTTTTCTTTGTTTTACATACAAACTCATTGTATATATTTAATATATTCCAAGAATTCCTCTACACTATGAAAAAAAATCTAATTCTCAAAATTTAGCATATAGTTTATTTTTTATTTTCTATTTGTTAATTTGAAAATATTAAGGGGGTACAAATGTTTTTGTTACATGGGCACCTTATATAATACTTAAGTTGTGGCTTTTAGTATGCCTATCACAAGAAGAGTGTTCATTTTACCCAATAGGTAAATTTTTATCCCTCACTCCCCCCATACCCTCCCTCCTTCTTGGTTTTCAGTTCCCTTTAAATTTCTTTGTGCCCGCATGTGCCCACCATTTACCTCCCCATTGTTACTGAGTACATGTATTTTTTTTTCATTCCTGAGATATTATACTTTACTTAGGGTAATGGTCTACAGTTCCATCTAAGGTACTGCAAATGACATTATTTCATTCTTTTTTTATAGCTAAGTAGTACTCCGTGTTTGTGTGTGTGTGTGTGTATCCATATATATATATATGTATATATATACATATATATGTGTGTGTGTATATATATGTGTGTGTTTATATATATAATATGTGATGTGTGTGTATATATATATATATACACACACACCACATTTTATTTATCCACTTATGAATTAATGGGCACTTAGGTTGATTTCACATCTTTGCAATTGTGAATTGTGCTGCAATAAATATTTGAGTACAGGTGTCTTTTTGATAAAATTACTTCTTTACATTTGGGTAGCTATTCTGGATTGAATGGTAAGCCTATATTTATTTCTTTGAGGAATCTCCGTACTGTTTTCCAGAGAAGTTGTACTAACTTGCAGTCTCGCCAACAGTTTGTAAGTATTCCCTTTTCTCTGCATCCATACCAGCATCTCGTGTGTTCTGAATTTTTAGTAATGGTCATTCTAACAGGGGTAAGGTGGTATCTCATTGTGGTTTTGATTTGCATTTCCCTGACGAGTAGTGATGTTGAGCGTTTTTTCATGTTTGTTAGCCATTTGTTTATCTTCTTTTAAAACAGTTTTGTTCATGTCTTTTGCCCACTTTTCAGTGGGTTTTTTTTCTTGCTGATTTGTTTCAGTTTTTAATAGATTCTGAATATTAGCCCTTTATCAGATATATATTTGCAAATATTTTCTCCCATTCTGTAGGTTGTTTATTTACTCCATCCATTATTTCTTTCGTTGTGCAAAAACTTTTTAATTTAATTAAATTACACTTATTTATTTTTGTTATTGCCATATTTGCCTTTGGAGTCTTAGTCATAAATTCTTTGCTTAGGCTGATGTCTAGAAGAGTTTATCCTATGTTTTTTTCCAGAATTTTGTGGTTTTATGTCTTATATTTAAGTCTTTTATCCTTCTTTAATTTTTGTATATGACAAGACATAGAGTCCTATTTTATTCTTCTCCTTGTAGCTATCCAGTTTTCCTAGCACCGTTTATTGAATAGGGTTTCTTTTCCCAGTGTATGTTGTCTGCTTTGTCAAAAATTTGTTAGTTATAGGTAGACGGTTTTATTTCTGGGCTCATTATTCTGTTCCATTGATCTATGGCTCCACTTTTATACCAGTACCATGCTGTTTTGGTTACTGCAGATGTGTAGTATAATTTGAAGTCAGGTAATGTGATGCCTCCAGATTTGTTCTTTTTGCTTAAGATTACTTTGGCTATTTGGGCTCTTTTGTGGTTCCAAATGAAGTATAGAATTATTGTTTTTTTTAGATTTATGAAATATGACATTGCTATTTTGATGAGAATCACGTTGAACCTATAAATTGCTTTGGACAGAATGAACATTTTTAGTGATATTGATTCTACCAATCCATGAGCATGCGATGTTTTTCCATTTGTGTCACATATGATTTCTTTCATATAGAAATGCTACTGATTTTTGTGCATTGATTTGGTAACTGAGACTTTGCTGAATGTATGTATGAATTCTAAGAGTCTTTTGGTGGAGTCTTTGGTGTTTTCTATATGCAAGATCATATCATCAGGAATCAGGGATAGTTTGACCTCCACTTTCCTAGTATGAATACCTTTTATTTATTTCTCTTGCCTTATTGCTCTGGCTAGGTCTTCCAATACTATGTTGAATAGAAGTAGAGACCATGGGCACCCTTGTCTTGTTCCAGTTCTTAAAGGGAGTGCTTTCATCTTTTCCCCATTGAGTATGATGTCAGCTGTGAGTCTGTCATATATGGCTTTTATAATTTTGAGCTTTGTTCTTTCTATGCCTAGTTTGTTGAGGGTTTTTATTATAAAAGATGCTGGATTTTATTGAATGCTTTTTCTGCATCTATTGAGAGGATCATATGGTTTTTGCTTTTGCTTCTGTTTATGTGGTGAAATAAGTTTATTGATTTGCATATTTTGAACCTTCATTAAATCCCTGGGATAAAATACACACGGTATGGTGAATTATCTTTTTATGTGCTGTTTTCTAGTATTTTGTTGAGGATTTTCGCATCTATGTTCATAAGGAAATTGGTCTGTTGTTTTCTTTTTTGGTGTATCCTTTCCTAGATTTGTTATCAAGATGATGCTGGCTCCATAGAATAAATTAGGGAATATTCCCTCCTCTGTGTCATGAAATAATTCCTGTGGGATAGGTACCAGTTATTCTTCGTGAATCTGGTAGAATTTGGCTGTTAATCGCTCTAATCCAGGGTAGAATGTTATGCAAATATCTGTTAGGTCCATTTGTTCTATTGACCCATTTAAGTCCAGTGTTTCTTTATTGATTTTCTGCTTTGATGATCTGTCCAGTTCTGTCAGTAGATTGTTGGAGTCCCCAGAAATTATTATGCTACTATTTATTTCCTTGCCGAGATCTAGTAGCATTTGCTTTATGAATCTGGGAGCTCCTGGGTTAGATGCATATATATTTAAGATTATTATGTGAGTTTTGTTGTTATTATTGACTTGCTCCCTTTACCATTATATAATGACCACCTTTGTCTTATTTTTACTATTGTTTATTTAAAGTCTGTTTTATCTGTTATGTGAATGTCTACACCTGCTCACTTTTGGTTTGCATTTGAGTAGAATATTTTTTTCCCATACCTTTACCTTGACTCTGTGCATGTTCTTGTGAGTTAGAGGTGTTCCTTGGAGGTTGTATTTTTTCATTCATGCAGCCAATCTATATCTTTTAAATGGGGCATTGGAACTGTTCACATTCAGTATTAGTATTAATATGGAAGATAGTGTTCCATTCATCATGTTGGATGATACCTTGTTGTTTTTTTTTCCTTCTTATGTTATTGTTTTTATAAGAGCTTTGAAGTTTAACTTTTGGTGTTTTCAGACTGGCAGGGTCTATTGCACTGTTCCATGTAAAATGCACTTTTGGAATATTTCCTGTAGGGCAGACATAGTGGTGACATATTCCATCAGTGTTTGCTTGTCTGGAAAAGTCTTTGTTTCTCCATCATTTATGAAACTTAGTTTTTCAGGATACAGAATTCTTGTCTGGCAGTTGTTCTGCTTAAGAAGACTGAAAATGAGGTCTGAATCCTTTCTGGGTTATAAGGCCTCCATTGAGAAATCTTCTGTTAGACCGATGTGTTTTCACTGTAGGTTAGTTTTGGTTTCATCTTGCTGCTTATAGAATTTTCTTCTTAATTTTGACTTTGGCAAGGTTGATAACTATGAGTTTTGGAGATATCCTCTTTGCTCTGGATCTTCCCAGTGTTTGACAACAAGGGAAGCTTTCCTCAATAATTTCCTTAAATAGGTTTTCCATACTTTTTGCTTTTTCTTCTTCTCCCTTAGGGATACCTGTAATTCATATATTGGGCTTGTTTCATATAATCCCATATTTCTCTGAGTAATTATTCATTCTCCTTTATTATTTTGCCTGCATCTTTGACTAACTGGATTAGTTCAAACAACTTGTCTTCAAGCGCTGAGATTCTTTCTTTTGCTTGGCCTAGCTTGCTGCTGAAGCTTTCTGTTGTATTTTGAAATTCCCTAATTGCCTCTTTCCTTTCTTTAAGTCCTGTTATATTATTCCTTATGTAGCCTAGCTCTTCAGTGACTTTTTCATTTATTTTTCACTATTGTCCTGAAATATTTTTGGACTTATTTGTTTGGTTTTCAACTTTCTCTTCAATCCCATTCATTTTATTTGCCATTCATATTTTGAAATACATTTCTGACATTTTTACAGTTTCCTTTTGGTTGGGGTCTGTTGCTGTAGGTCTATTGTGATCCTTTTGAGGTGTCAAACTAGCTTGTTTTTTCATGCTGCTAGTGTTCTTTTGTTGGTTTCTTTTCATCTGAAACCTCTTTTCTCAGCTCAGGGTAGATAGATTTGTGGCACACTTGTCTTTTCCTGGGAACTCTTCTGCTTAGTGAGAAGAATGAGTGGTCCCTAGATGGCACTTTTGTTACCTACTCTGGAAGATTGACCTGGCAGAAAAAGATACACGATACACTGAGAGCTTGTAATGCAGCTTTTCTCTATTGTCCTCTTCCTTTATGATGTTACAGTCCAAAGTGGTGCTGGATGATCATTTTGCAGAGTGGTGTGTTGTTCCCCAACCCACTGTTGGAAGCTCGGGTTGGGGGTTGGGTGAGTGCCTTTTTATGGAGGCTGGTAGTGTGAGTGATTGCTCTGGCTTGTTCTCCCTCTAGTGGTGGCAGTGGCAGTTGAGTGAGGCTATCTAGGCAGTGCTCAGGGGTGTCAGGGCTGTAGGTATTCTCTCCACTTGGTTGCAGTGTGATGTCACCTCATAGCTAGTGGGTCCCTGGTGGAGCACTGGACTTCAGTGGCATTTTCTGCCAGGTGGCAGGTAGCAGGGGAGCCATGTGGGCAGGGCTACAGAGTCAGATGGCAACATGGGAGCTGCTTGGGCTGCCCAGGTCCCACCAAGGCAGCTGTAGTGAGTTTCTCAAGTGGCTTCAGTAGCACCTGTTCTGATCAAATTCCCCCAATGCCACTTGAGGGGAGGAATACTTGACTCCAAGTCATGTGGTGCATAAGAGCATCCACTCTCCCCAGCCAACCCAGGGTGATGTGGAGGTAACTGTAGCATATCTGAGCCCCTGTATATCAGGTGCTCTGGACCTCAGAGTTCAGAAGGGTGTCATTTGCAGAGATCCAGGAACAAAAGCCACATTGTCCCTGCTATGTTTACTTTCTGGTGCAGTGTTGCTGCACAAGCCCCAAGCAGCTCCCTGATCAGTCTGGAGGTCTATGGTGGTGAGGGGGTGGAGGCGCCCTCACAGCTCAGGCAACAGTGTCTACTGGGGAAACATTGAGCCCCAGGGTTCTCTCCTTCTGTCTTTTCTACCTGTGGATGCCTCCCACAGGTACCTTCTAATCTTACTGAGTGGATCAATCTGTCACCTTCTCCTTCACTCTGAATGTACCCCATCACTTCTTTGATGATTCACAGTGCTGTCTTCAAGAAGGCCCAGCCATAGGTGGTCATCCACCTGCAACTTTCAATTCTCTCCTTGAGAGTGGCATGCATGGGCTGCTTCTAGTCTACCATCTTGCTCCTCTCTGCATATATTTTAATTGAAAAGTGATCAGTACTATAACAGCATATTTAATTTCATAAAATCATAAAAAACCCATAAATTCAATCTATACTTTATACATTGATAAAGAATATTCAACATATATTCAACATGACATTAAGAAAAAAAATAAAGTCATGAAACTCTGTTTACCTGCTTTCAGATTTTTAATTGATGGCATGATGTTCAACTTAATTTACCTCAGTATTAGGTAAAATTCCTGAGCAGTAGATGCCTATTACCATAATATACATTTACTTTTGCTTCAACATTCAGAAATTTGGCTATAAGATTTAAATATGTGTTTTCAGATTAATAAGTAGAAGGTTGTGACTATTTGTATAAATTAATTATATGTATTCATTCATTTTATGAATTTTTCTCCTTAAAATAAGCTATATAATTAATTTTAAAAATTGTATTTGACAAAACTAATTGAAATTTTTCAAAATCCTCTGTGTCACAACACTGTTCTGGTTACCAAAGTTTATTCACAAAAAAATTTGGTAACTCTGTTTACCAAAGTTTACACACATACAGAAATGTTGGTTTTACAAAGTTTACGAACAAAAAAATATACTGAAGGATATTGCTATGGTCTTTGTGTTGATGTTTCCCCAAAAGTTCTGTATTGGAACCTAATATACACTGTGATAGTATAAAGAGATGGGGTCTTAATGAAGTGATTAGATCATGAGGGCTACATGCTCATGAATGAGATTAGTGCCCTTATAAAAGAGGCCCAAGAGAATAGTCTTGGCCCTTCCACTATGTGAAGACAAAGTAAGAAGGTACCATCTATGAACCATGAAGCAGGCCCTCAGCAGACACCAAATCTGCCAGTGCCTTGATCATGGACATCCTAGCCTCTAGAACTGTGAAAAATAAATTTCTCTTGTTTATAAATTACCCAATATGAGGTATTTTATTATATTAGTCTGAACATACTAAGACAGAAATGTAGAAGTTTGTTAGGCAGAAAAGAATGGTAGGCCACTCCACTTCCATCTATGAAAATGCATAAGTAAGTCATCGAATGGTTCAGAAAGATTAGCATGTCCTGTTCAAAAGCAGCAGGTAAATCAGCGTGCCAAGAGGGGAGATTTTGTAAGAGACTGGCAGAAATGAGGTATTTAGAAGATAAAGCACTAGTCTAGACCAGAGGTGATGAGTTCCCTAACTAAGGCTGGGACAGAAGGGATAGTGGCAATCAAATCATATGAATACTGACCAATTGGATGTAATTAATTGATTGTGAGTGGTGCTTAGGGAAAGAATAAGTTAAGTTTGCCTGCTTACTTGATTTTTTCTAATAAGGCCTAAGATTAAATGAAAAATATGGTGTTTGAAATGTAGCATTGGCAAACTTTAGGAGGTAGAATGAGGAAGAACACTTGGAAAAGAAATGATGCCGAGACATGGAAGAAATAGAACATGGCTTGATTTGAAAGCCAAGAGAATTTCAAAGTGAGCTCATGGTCAGACACTGAGAAATCTGGTAAAATGAGGATTATTAAAAATTCCTTTTTCAATTAGAAGTGTATTAGTGGACATAATGAGAGGAAACTCTATTATACAGAAGATACATGGGGTTCACAGTAAGTAAACTTACACTCAAATTCTGGCCCTCCCATTTAGCAATTGTGTATCTTTGAGAAGGTTTTTTTTTTTTTTAAATCTTTCTGAGCCTCAATTTTACCTTGGAAATAGAAATGCTAATAATTGCTTTCTCAAAGGTTATAATTAAGGATCAAATGATTTGCTAATGTTGAATCAATTTAACACATTTATGTGTAACAACTGGTACTATTTGTGATGGTACTGAGGAAGGAGAGCAAGAGTTAAAGTGCTAAATGGAAAGGAAGCAAATGAAGCCTATAAATGTACAAGCTTATTTCAGGAAGTTTGACATTTATGGGAAGGAAAAAAAGAATCTATTTAAGTTAAGTGGGGCAGGTTTTTGGTTTGGGTTCCAGTAGTTACAAGCAACTGTGCAAGGCAAGTATTTAAGGCAATAGGAAATATCTTTGCATAAATAGCCAAGACCAAGAGTACTGCATGCCATTTACATTTGTTAATCAGCAGATACCCAGAGTTTAAATTGCCATACATAATACAGCATGCAAAATAGCTAACATACCCCTACCTAAATCCACTACTCTGAACTTAATCATGCTATTTAATTGCCAAGCTTAATTTGAAAATAATTGTTCACAGCAATTAAGTAAATGCCCCAATTTCATTAACAGACTTTCTAATTAGAACCTACAATATAAAAGTGCTAATGTTGCCTCATTAGCTTTGATTTATTGTTTCTAATATGAACTTTTTTTTTATTGTTCATTTCTTCAAACCTGAAACTGTGTTTTAGGTTAATTATGTTTGGTTCTTGAAAATATCAAAGGATAATTAGTCCTCGATTAAAGTATAGATATATCTTACATTAAAAGTGCATTTTAACTTTTTACATTAAACGCGTATTGGGACCAACATTTTAAAGCCTCCTTATTGAAGGATAGTTTAAAGCAATTAGTGAGAATTGCGTTTGACTTGAGTGGTAAACAAACAGGTTTTTCAAAATTAAATATGCTCCTTCACATATGGTATCTCATTGTAAAACAGAAGAGTAAAGAAAAAAGTTAATTGTAATGTAAGCCCGCTATTACAAATTTCTTAAATTGGCAATGGAAAGGAATGGGAGAAGACTTTGATTTTTAATAATATTATAATCTAAGACAGCACCATTAAAAATCTTTAAATATATAAATTATTATTTGCTAATAAAAACCCTAGGGAATTAGTTAATTTTTTCTCTTACAGTTCCTGTCTTTGTAAAATGAAAAGCACTTGCCTATGTTTTTGAGCAAGTATTGCAATATACCCATTATGCTTAATATATGTATTATGACATAATTATAGAAAAACATGGAAAATATACTGATTTCCTTAAATTGGCACTAAAACGAAGCTCTGATAAAATGAGAATTCTTGAACATTATTAGTAAGATTTCAGTTTAAAAGTGAGGGAGGCAGAGCCCACAGATTTTTTTAGTCTAACTTCACTGCATATGTGTATATGTATATAAATACCCCCACATGTACATAAAATTCATCCTTGAACAACGGAGACATAAAGATTAAGGGCATGAACAACCTGCCCAGTCAAAAATCTTCATATAAGTCTTAATTTCCCCCCCAAATTTAACTACTAATAGCCGATTGTTGGCTAGAAGCCTTACCAGTTATATAAACAATTAACACATATTTTGTATGTTTTATGTGTGTGTGTGTATATAGATATATATATATATTCTTACAACAAATTAATCTAGAGAATAGAAAATATTATTAAGAGAATAATAAGAAAGCAAAAATATATATACTGTTTATTAAGTGGAAGTGGATCATACTAAAGGTCTTCTTCCTCATTGTTTTTATGTTGAGTAGGCTGAGGAAAAGGCAGAGGAGGGGTTGGTCTGGCTGTATCAAAGATAGCAGAGGCAGAAGAAAAATCCGTATATAAGTGGATCTGCACAGTTCAAATCATGTTCAAGGGTCAAATATATATATATACACACATATAGTTTTATATAGAGATAGTGTGTGTGTATATATATATATACATATATATATATATGTATATATTCCCCTATTAATATGATGGTCTCCATGGTCAGACATGTAAGCCCTGGTGATGCTCTAACAAATTATTCCTGTGTAGTTATCACCTATTTTAGAGATGGAAATGAAACAAATAACTACAATAACTGATACTCTAAGATAATAAGTGACAACTAATGTCATACAACTACTTAGTAAAAGATAAAGACTTATACTGTCTTTTACTCAGTAATATTTCCACTCTACATAGTGTCTCTAAGCAAAACCACAAAAGGAAATATAACTTTAAAACAATGCATTATGCTCATTTTCTTTGTTTTTGGTAATAGCTTTAATAAAAATAAGTTTTGCCGTAATAAATTAGATAAATATATAATAGCATAATAGATATTTAAAACATTGTGGAGTGAAATATATAAGAAAATGTATAGGTCTGCAGCTAAATAATTTTTATGTGAATTTACACATACACACACTCCAAAACATATCTTCCATGAAACATATATTTGTAAATATATACATAACACATTATAATAGCTGTATAAGGAAGTTGTCCACTGGTGTTGGGGTAAAGAGAGAAAATAAAACATGATAATTCTTGTATGGATCAATAATGTTAATATTTTCACTAAGGAAGCTGCTTAATTTCATAATTCTATATTTTATACCAGAAGTTGGAAAGGAAAAAAGACAAAAATTAAATTTAAAAATATTACCTACTAAATTTTTAAATTAATAAACTTCAATTTTTAGAGCATTTTATGTGCACAGAAAAATTGAACTGAAGTGCAGAGAGTTTCCATATATCCCCACACACTGATAACCTCCCCAAACTATCAAAATCCCACACCAGAGTGGTTCATTTGTTATAATCAATAAATGTACATTGATGCATCACTATAATCTAAAGATCATAGTTTACATCAGAGTTCACACTTGGTGTTGTATGTTTCATGAATTTTGGCAAATGTAAAATGACACATTATTACATCCACCGTTGTATTATCATGCAGAATAGTTTCATTGCCATAAAACTCCTCCTCTGTCCTTTGTCTATTCATCCCTCCATCCCTCTAAACCCTGTCTAATCTTGTTGTCTCCATAATTTTGCCTTTTTCCAAATGTCTTGTAGTCGGAATCATACAGTATGTAGCTTTTACAAATTAGTAACATGCATTTAAGTGTCCTCCCTATCTTTTAATTGCTTCATTGCTCATTTTTTAGCACTAAATAATATTCCATTGTTTGGATATACCAGAGTTTATCTAACCAGTAACCTGCTGAAGGGTGTCAGATTGCTTCCAAGTTTGGGCAATTATGAATAAAACTACTGTAAACTTTTGTGTGCAGGTTTTTATGAAGACATAAGTTTGAAACTTCTTTGCATAAATACCAAGGAGCACAATTGCTGAATCATATGGTAAAAATATGTTTAGCTTTATAAGAAACTTTCAAACTGTTTTTCAAAGTGGCTATACCATTTTGCATTCCAGCCAGCAATGAATGAGTGCTCCTGTTGCTCTACATCTTTGCCAATAATTGGTGTTGTCAGTATTTTGTATTTTTGTCCATGCTAACTGGTGTGTAATGATATTGCATTGTTGTTTTAATTTGTAATTCCCTAATGAAAAATGATACTGAGTAACTTTTCATATGCTTACTTGCCATCTGTATATCTTCTTTGCTGAGATGTCTGTTCAGGCCTTTTGTCTGTATTTCAATAGCATTGTTCATTTTCTTATTGTTGAGTTTTAGAATTTTTTGTGTAATACATTTTGGAAAACTGTCCTTTATCAGATGTGAATTTTGCAAATATTTTCTCCCAGCCTGTGACTTTTCTTCTCTTTCCCTTGACATTGTCTTTGAAAAGCAGAAGTTTTTAATTTTAATAATACCCACTGACATTAAATTATTTTCTTCATAGATCGTGCCTTTGGTCTTATATCTAAAAAGTAATTGTTCTACCCAAGGTCATGTAGGTTTCCCTCTGTTATCTTTTAGCTTTATAGTTTTATGTTTTACATTTAGGTCTATAGTCAATGTTGAGCTAATTTTTGTGAAGGATGTAAAGTCTTTGTTCAGATTAAGTTTTTTGCATATTTATTTAGTTATCCCAGCACCATTTATGGAAAAGATTATCTCTGCTCCATTGTATTTACTTTTCTCCTGCCACTAGTTCCTGCAGAAATTTCTGATCCAGGGTATCTTCTCAGATAAGTTGTGATTCTCTGTATCTGCCTGTATGTCTCTCCAATTTGGGAGTCAGTGGTTTATGTTGTGACCTTACTTCTCTGCTGGATCTAAGAAGAGCTGTTGATTTTTCAGTTTGTTCATATTTTTATTTGTTATTATAATGGAGTAGCAACTTATAAGCCACTTACGTGCCAGACTAGAAACCAGAATTTCCCCTACTAAATTTAAAAACTCTGCATAAGCACTAAGAGAGTTCAGGAAATCAGCCAGGAATGAAGATAGTATTTATGTCATATGCTAAGATGGCTTGTGTTGATTCCCAAGAATTGATCATGTCTTTCTCGTTACAACTCCTAGTACAATGATGTAACAAGGGTACAATAATCAATCATGGTATGAGTAAAATACTACTTACAGAAATGAGCTTATACTACAAATCACCCCCCTACACACACACAAACACACACACACACACACGACATAATGGAATGCTTGAGGGGATTCCAGTGACCATCAAGCAGGGAGACAAAATTTATTCTTTAATATCTGTTTTAAAATCTTTCAATTTCAAGTGACATAACCTAATAGAATTAAGTAGTAAAAAAATAAATTCATTGGTTGAAAATGTAAATATCTGTATTTACTCCTAATTTTGGAACCATTATATTCAGGATTCAAACTATATCATCAGGACACAGGTTCTATGATTCCCTAAGTGCTGTTCCTTGTGGCATATTCTTTCTCTCACTTTGTATAGTGACCAATGCTTACAGTCTCCTGGGTTCAAAAGCAGCATTCAAGGAGAGTTTCTCTTCCTGATAAAGTCCCACACACACATCCCCTCTGTGCTGGTGGATTTAGCACAAACTTCCATCCCTGAGCCAGTCACTATGGGTGTATGTGTGTGTGTGTGTGTCTGTGTATGGAAGGAGAGTAAGAGAGAGAGACTGCAAAGCACTAGATGCTTTACCCCTGGGCTAAAGATAGAGCTCCACCTAGGGCATAGGACCCTATTGTATGGGAGAGGATATTCCTACAAGACAGTTTTGAGTGTGTCATCAATAGCAACATGTAGCATGATATTGGAAGAAAACTACAGCAGATGTTCACTACTTCCCAAAATGAAGAAGACATAAAAGAAAGGTATTCTTTTAAAACAGAAACAAATTAATCTGTGTTAACTTCTCCAGGAATTTTGTTTGAATGCTTAAATTTTTAATGTGACAGTTAAATTATTTCTCAGTTTGGCCCTAAATAGAACTTTTGCCAATTTGTGACAAATGGGTGTCTCAGTCATTTCAGACTGCTATAAGAAAGTATCATAGACTGAGTGGCTGATAAATAACAAACAATTATTTCTCACATTTCTGAAGGGTGAAAGTCCCAGATCAGGGTGTTGGCATAGCCAAGATCTGGTGGAGGCAATTCTCCAGATTGCTGGCTACTGACTCCTTATTGTATCCTCACATAGTGGAAAGAGGGCAAGAGAGCTCTTTAGGATCTCTTTAATAAGAGCACTAATCCTGTCCATGAGGGCTTTATCCTCATGTTCTAATCACCTCCCAAAGGCCTCACTTTCTAATATCATCATATTTGGGGCTAGGATTTCAAGAGATAAATTTAGGGGAGGAAAGAAACATTCAGTCCAGAACAGCAGGAGTTATGAAAAAGTGAGAGCTTAACAGGAGATAATAATGCTAGAAGTAGCAAAAGTAAGACTTTCAGGGTCCTCATAAGGAAAATGGCTATATGATGGGAGAAGGCAATCTCTGTTACCAGAGAGAACTGTGTTGATATCACTGGGGTGGACTAATTCAACATCGGTGGCTCAAGGCAGCTAAAACACTAAAGCCAGGGCCATGAATATCATTCATGTACACCACATTAAGGTGGCAGCAGTGGTGACCATAACACAACAATCAGAAGAGTTGTGGGCTGCTATTTTTAAAATAGAACATTTTTCTACTTGAAGAGAGAATGTGGCCCCTGCTTGAAATACAGTCTCAGAAAGGAAAACACTTCAGAAAGGGGAATTGAGGGTAGGAAAACACTGCCCCTGCTACATACTGCTCACTTTACTTCCCTTCAGGCCACCAGAGCAGTTGCAGGGAAAGAGGTAAAATCTAGACTAGAAATTTTGGCTCCTGTCCAGAGACACAGAAAAACAAACACTTTACTAAATCTAAGTTCCATTTTTAATTTTATGGTGAAGGATAAACACATGTAAAATTAAGAAATCTTCTAGTCTTTTAATATAGGAGTTGGGAATATATTGAATTGTTTACCTTATTAAATAAAATTTGTGCTTTATATTGAGTTATCAACAGTGTTAATTTGTGAGGAATTTAGACATCTTATATTAGAAATGAGTTGGATGCATGCCACTTAATTGGCATCACAATATATTATTTCTGTTTTACCACTATATTTTCTTTCTTTCCTTTTGCTTCCTTTAAACAAATGGTATTTAAACTGACTCTTTTATTGTGTATACTCAATAATTTTTGCAGAGTAGATATTCCACCAATGTTTGTGGAATAAAATTAAAAATTGGACTCAGCAAGAAGTTTTACTGCAATCATTACAAGTTGATTTTATAATATAAAATTTGTCTATTATTTTTAGAAGGATTCTTCCTAATAATTTAATATTCTGAGGCTGATTTTTAGCTAGAGCTTACAGAGAGATGCTCTTTTGCTTCACCTATGTCCAAGATGAAATGGTCACAATTTATTTAATAGTATATGTCCCTAATAATGATTCAATTATACTCATATCCTTACTCCTAGAAATATTTTACCCTTAAAATTATTTTTGCAGTGATAAATATATGGTGAACAAAACAATTATCAGATTAAGAATCATTAATTTTGCTTAATAAATTTGTATATGTGCAAATACATATTTATTATATATAGATGGAAACTTTTGAGAAGAGTTTCAATTTAAAAATATTAGTTAATATTGTGTTACTAGTAACTATGAAAACAAGTAAATACAATCTTAGCTACAATTTCAACTCTCATTTGATAAAAAAAAAAGTGCATTAAACTCACCTGGTAGAAAAATAAAAGAATAGCTTTTTTAAAGAATATCTGATAATTAGGTTATTCAGCACAATTACAATATAACCTAATTTGGCTAGTTAAAATATCTCCAATGGTAAGATAATTTTTTATTACATGAAATTGAAATCTGCCCTGGGTATATATTTGTGTTGAGAGCATATGAGGGGCATGCAATTGGTTTTGTGATTGTTTTCTGCTATTCTCAGGTAACATAAGAAGTAAAATAAAGTTCTTATAATGAAAGTTTTAGTTAAAAATAAAAAACACAAACCTATATAATAAGTCTACGAACTTTTCTCTAAAGGATCAGTCAGCAAATATTTTACGTTTGGTGGGCCATATGGTCTCCTGTCACCGCTGTTCATCTCTGCCACAGTTAGCCAAAAAGGTCATAGATGATATTTAAACAAAGGGACATGACTTTGTTCCAATAAAACTTTATTTACAAAAATTAATGGCATATTTGGCCCACCAGTCATTAGTTTACCAACATTTGGACCTACATCAGTCTACAAGTTCTTAGGAAAAAGAATATATGTGTTATAAAATGCTAAAGAATAAGTACTGTTTCCTTTTTTGCATTAGCCTCGAATGACATTATTTTTTTGCATCTCTTAAAGTGCTCTCTATTATCTTTCTGAGAAGAAATTGGTCTTTTTTTTTAGGGAATTTTAATTATACTTACATAATTGCAATATATTTATATTCATAATGTGATATTGCATTTTCTAAGGATAAGACCAACTAAAATATAGACACAAGATTATAATACAAAAATATATGGGCAACTTTTCATGAAAAGAGTCATTTAAAATACTGTGACTTATTATCTTAAAAAAATAATTAAAAATGTAACTTGGATTTAATTACTGGCTGACCTTTATGGAAAGCATATGTTTTGTAAAATATGAAAATATGATAAAGTATTATAAATTTTACCTTAAAAATCAAGAAATTTACTTTAATTTCATGAAATAATCACTATATTCCTTGCCACTTCTAATTAAGAAGAAAATCAATTTATTAATACCTTGGTTAATTGATTTAGTACTATGAGTTAGTTTTATTGTTATATACTTCAAGACCATATTTTGTCATGGATAGCTACATATGTAAAACACAGTATTATGATCAAGTACTTTATAGAATAAATACGTGAGAATGTTACACTGTCATCTTCCAGTTTCTCATTTTTAGGCACAGTTGAGCCAATTTGATGTTATGAAATAAAATGGGCTCTGTCATAGCCAAACTATATTAAATAGCATAAATTAATCTATCTCTCTGTATATCACTCATATCTTGCATAAGAAAGATGAATAATAAGTTATTATGAGAATTAAATGAGATAATATATGTAAATTCCAAGCACCAAATTTGGTCCTCAATCGATTTCGGTTTCCTTTGTGTAAAATGGATTGTTCTGGTGATGGTAATTCTTATTTGGAAAGGGTAAAACTCTAAAAGTTGAACTTTTTATTCCTCTTAGACTAAAACCAACTTTTTTTTTTTATCTGTTTCTTTGTTTTACCCGAAGCAAAGTTGTTAGGCAAATCACATGCACCATTTATGCATCAAGATGGACTGTCATCTCTGAAATATGAAAATAGTTTTTGTTTGTTTTGTTCAGCTATGTAAGGCTTATCTTGTGAGGGCAAAGATTAAATATCTAATTTCTAAAAATATTCTCAAAATTTGTTTTGTGATTCTATTTTAACTTTTAGCCTTTATTTGAAATCAGGATAATTAAACCTATTTATAAAATGCTTTCTATGGACTTATTAAATTCTAAAATGAGTTCTCCATGCTGCATAACACCCTGCTGATAAAGATATTTTGTATCTAAAATTTAATAATTTTATTAAAGGAAAGCTTTATAATACTTTAACTTCAGATCTGCTACTCATAATTAACTCTAGTAATCATATTTCAGATTGGACATTTTCTAATGAATGGCCTTGGCAAACATATTCAATAGTCACATGACCTGTTAAAGTTTAAATCCCTGTTCTTATGCATGAATTAACAACATAGTTCTGTATACAAATAAATTTAATGAATAGATATTTGGAACTTAAAAAAAAAAGACAGAGTAAAAACTGGCTTCTAATTCTCTATCCCTTCCAAAATATTTCTGAAATATTTTAAAAATAAGCAAAAATAAAGAATGTATCTTCATCGACATTGAAACTAGAAAACAGTGACAACCACATACTTTGAAATATGTATACAATAGTAGGTAAAAGTTACATCAAAAAGAAGAAACCTATGCAGAGCCAATGCATTGCACCCAGTCGCAAGAAAATAGGGCAATGTTGCAAGAATTAGACATCAGCCATATTAAAAAATATATACATATTTCAAATATCCCTCCAAATGTCAATAAATACAATGGGGAATTAGAAAAATCACTTTCTAGTTATAAAACAATATATATGGAGGAGAGGACCTGCAGGCACATCATGCCAGTATCTTCTGGTCTGGCCTACTCATTTGAGGAATGGATCATTCTAATTTAGAATTCTAGTCCCTGGAAATGAATTGAAGAATAGACTCATGGCTGTAAACCACTTAGATTTTTCAAAGGCAGATTGATTTACCCACTAAATCTGATATTTCTGCAATCTTTCTCACTTCAATAATGGGTCCACTATTTTTCTAGTTGCTTAAAAGAGAACATGTTTTTAACTTTGATTTCTCCCTTTGACTTATTCTGTATGGTTTATTTCTGAGCAAGTCCTATGGATTCTACTTTCAAAATTTGCCTCAAGGCGATTAGCTTCTTTGCATCTCCTTTGTTTCTGCACGATCATGTATGCAGTAGTCAGGGAAAAGGCCATCCATATGGTCTTTCTATGTAAGCCTTTGTCTTCTCTAATCAATTCCCTCCCACAATTGTCTGTCTCAACTTTAGAAAAACAAACACACAGACAAAACATAAACCAAGGTATATCTCTTTGCTGAAAACCCTTCACTAGCTTCTCTAGGCATAAGAAACAAAATGCAAATTACCCACTCAGATTACTCTCTGACACTCTGCCATAACTAAACTGTCTACCATTACAGTATTTCATTTCCTGATATAGTATAGGAAGGTCCAAAGCACTGGCCTGGCTCTTTCCTCTACCTGAAACTCCATTCTCATAATTCATCCCATAGCTGTCTCCTTTTCATGTTTTAAGCTATGGCTTAAATGTTGCCTCCCTGATCACCTTAAGTTTTTTTATTGTTACCCTTTCTTTTTTTTCCAATTAGCACCCAGTATAACATATAGTTATTTTACTTATTTGGGGATATTCTTATTTAATGCATTCTTCCCAATCCATAGACTGTATAATTCCACTTCCCGGAATACAGCCTGATATGTTATACAATTTCACAAATATTTTTTGAATAAGTAAATGAGTGAAGGGCTGAACATTTTTGATATGGATGTGATAATCTCATAGCCCATCAAATTATTATGTGGTGACAATTTAGAATATCTTCTAAAATATAAAAAATACTGAAAGAATACTGACATTTAAAACAAAATCTACTTGATTCTTAGTTTTACAGATTAGCCGAGCAATTGATCAAGACAAGAATCTACAAATAATAAAGTTTTATTAAAATGTGTTTGAAAATCATCATGAGAATCATTCAAACACAAAAATAAGTATAGTAAATACAGAATAAATGCAATATTATAAATAGATGAATAAAGCAATGTAAAATAACATTTATAATTATTTAATTATTATCTTTTTTTTATTTTTATCTTTTGAGCTGTGGACAAAAATTCAAGATCATACCAACAAATGATGTGCCTTAGGGGCAAGAATTGAAAGGTAAGTGCTCAAAATATTTTATTTCATAAAGAGACATGAATGCTGTTTTACTTTTAAATTTCTAACATTGGTAAATTAAGGAATAGAGACACATAAAGGTATAAAAACAAGTACTGTTAAAAGTATAATGAAGTTATAATACATTTTTCAAATCAGTATTGGTGTTTGCAGAGTGTGTTGTGACATTAAAAAATGTAGATTACATCAAAAATAGAAAGTAAGGAAATATTAGGAAAGCATTTGAAACAGATATAATAAATGAAGATGGCAGATATGACACTACAGTACTATTTCTATGATTAAAATTAGACTTACCATCAGCTGGAATCACCTTTATAATGATATAGCATAATAAAATTAATGTCATTCTGAAATCATAAACTGATTTTATAGGGAAGAGGAAAGTTGTAATTAAAACCAATGAGAAGAAACACTATCTTTTTTCTTTAGTTACGGACAATTTTGTTTAAGTGGGAAATTTATTTCCTTAATTTGGGAGAATATATAGGTCCAATATTAAGTATGTAGTATGTAGTTGGAAATGATTTTAGAAGGAAAAACCTAATAAACTATTCTGTATTAGATGTGTATTTAACAGAAATAATATCAACTATTAATATAATAAAATATATAATACACGTAATGGAGAAAATACGTTAAAGCATAAACAATTCTATAAAATACATCAAGTTGATTGTTTTCAATAAAACCTGTGCCAATCAGCAAGTTATTTTGAGAAGGGAAGAAGACAAGAATCAGTTGAAATGAGGTTACATTGTTGCTATCTCATAACCAGGTAAACCCAGAACCCAGCTGGGTTTCAACTAACCAGAACCTAGGCTAATGAGAGCTGCTGCGCACACTATACAGCAATCCTGGAGTGATAGTAGGGTGACCTGTGGTCTAACTAGCTTAAAGTTAAAGCCAAGTTTGGGTGAGGAGTTTGAGGAAAAAAAAATGTTCAGCCCCCACAGGAGAGCAATTGGAAGGAACTGGGTTGTGACTAAAAGGGAGTGATTCTGAGAAGGCAAAATGGGGCCTCTCTGGTTATTGAGCTGTTGCTTAGCTTGCTGGCATGGTCCTAATTAGAAAAAGTGAACTGAGTGCACTAGAATCTTCTTTCCTTTACTTCCCATCACTGCAAACATCATTGCATGAAAGGAAGTCTTCACTGGAGAATAGCACTACTCCTTTTCTGGGGGTATTTATTTTATAAGGAGCTTTTAGAATGTAGACTTCCATCAGATACTCGATGGTACTCCTTGCCCCTGCTATTACATAAGCTTCCTGAGCTTGTCCTGAAAAAAAACAGAATAGAAGGTCAATATGTACCACAAAATTTGTGCCATGCTTTCAAGATTTATCAAATCTTATTAATTGATTTAAGTTCTGAGTGGCAAGTGAAATATTAATACAAACCTGACAGTGCGAGTGCTTTTAGAAGTGATACAAAGTGTAGATCTCAGCATCGGAAAGATGGTGAAGAAAGGACAGACACCAAACTCTTCACTTGGTTTAATTCGAAGATTACTAATATGTGTGTATATGTGTGGAAGAGATCTGAGTTTTATATTTTATATGTCTTCTATATATGTATATCTGTGTTTTTTAACTCGAAATTACAAATGCATATTAATTTGGGAGTTCAAAGATTCACAGTAAAAGATAGAAAAGAATAAAAGTTCTTATAAACCATAGAATGGAAATAAAATTACAAATCATTAAGTGTGAAAAATTGTGGAATCTTTATCTCTTTAGGCAGTCATTTGATCTATAATTAATAAAATATACATTCAATTTATGATAAAATATGGTTTAAAACAATATACAAAGTGTGTTGGTTTGTGTTTAAACAGCAAGGTATAATCAGAGATTATACAATAATTTTTAATTTGCTCACTGAGAGAATGCACCTTTGCCCTAATAATATGTGAATACATTATTTGTCTTTCCTATATTCAATATATGCACAGATTTTTAGGATAGGAAAGGTATGTAAAAATTAATGAACAGCTTATAATTATCAAGATTTTTTCCAAGGGTAATATCAGCAAACCAACAAAATATTAAGCATATTCATATCATTCCATTTATACTTTTGCCTGGGGATAAGTCTCATAAAAATGATGTATTTTTATTCTTTGTACCAAGCAAATATAAAGCTATCGCAGGCCACCAGTGTTTCTTATCCAGTGCTCTGCTGGTCATCTCTAAACATTGGAGAGTTTAATTTTATTTATATGTTTATTTTTGGCTAAAAGGACTCACTGCACATATCTCTGACAGATTAGAAACCCCCTACATGACGTGAAATTAAACAAAAAATATCCAAAAAAATCTTAAGGATTTTTATAATTAAATAAAAATTAGACTAACCTATGCGGGGTGCTTTCAGACTTCAAAGTAAATTGTACTGCCATAGCTGCATGCTTGGCATTTTTCTGGTCTTTGTTGTAAGATGTTTCATGAAGTTTTTTTTTTTTTTTGTAAAAAGGCCAACAGAGTGTCAAGGCATAAAGGATTAGAATGAAACCTAAAGTGTGAAAAGGTATCAATGTTGTCTCTGTATAAGAGATAGTTTTATTTTAAATTTATTATTTGTTTATAATTCTAACCAAAGTGTATTTCATCAGTGCTCATTCTTAGCACACTGCTCTGTTTCCCCCCTCACTTCGTTCCATTGCTAGATTCTATTCATTAATCATTGTGTAAGAAGTTGTTCAACACACAGGAAACATGTTTGCTTTCTATGTAATAGAAATAGAAGAGATACCTCAGTTAATTGAGAGTGATGGCCGTGTGTGTCCTGAATAAAATTACAGTTATTTGATTTCTTGCTTTATGTCAGGCATTATGCCAAACACTTCATACATTAAATGATTGGATTTTATTAATAAGCCAATGAAGTAGTACAATCATTATCTTAATTTTACCAATAAAGAAACGGAGGGCTTATAAAGTTAAATGAATGTGACAAAGTTTAAAGAGGGACATAAACCCCCAAGGTGAAACTTGAAGCAGTTACAGTCAGCAACAGTGAAATAGTGGCTGGATACATTGGAGTGATAGCTGGATAGTATCCTTTGAATGGGCGCCTAGAACAAATAGTCATTTTCTACAATGAGTGGATGTAGGAGGATGGCTCTCAATTAAGTGTAATTCCTGTACAGGTTCAGGTCTGAGTTTGTAATATAACCTTTCGTTATGTTCAATCATTAAAATAAGGATGCCAAATATGATATATTGCTAGCACTCTGGCTTTCTCGTCTTTAATTCTTTTTCAAGTTTGAATCTGGGAGAAACTATACCTAGTTCAGGAATAAGAATATAGCACAGATTATAAAATCTTCATAGAAATAAGTCTTTTATGTATGAACTACAGATAAATTTATAAAATAATCTTATTGTTAATCTATTGACAGAAATGTCTGATTCTCTACAAAGATGTGTACTTGTCATAACAACATGAAAATAATCTCAGTGAAAATAAGTTTGACATGTGCATATGTGCCCTAATGATTTTTTTACAGTAGTAGACAGTATCAATAGTGTTTCAATTTATATTTAGCTTTCAGAGCAGCTATTATAATGTACTGTAATTAGCACTTATTTCAGGCGATTTATTGTATTCATTATAAGTTATTAGTTTTCTTTACAAATCACTTTTGATTTTTAGAAAATATTTTTACTAGCTTCATCTCCTTGTCAGGGATCAAACCAGAATACAATAATTAGTACAACTCAACTGTATTAAGGCAATCTAGCTTTAAGTCAAATTTCACATTGACACTGCATTTGTGGGTTTTGATATTTAGTTCTTGGCGTGAGTCAGATTCTTTCACATGCACTTTGTCATCTAAATTCTATGAGATAGGTTAAATAGGTAAATGGTGATTTATAGGGTATGGGAAATTGTGATAAAAAACATGGAATTTTCTCATGGCCACGTTGCTTGTAAACAGTAGATTTAGTATTTGAATTTAGATTGTCAAACTGTTGTCATGGGGAAGATTTATGAATAACAATAACAACAATGACTAAAAAATAATCAAGACAACAGCATACCATATTTATGATGTTTTTGCACCTTATCCAGTTTGAACTAAGCTGAATCCCGTATGAAGTTTCTTTATTTTAGCAAGAATCAGGCCTAGGTGGCCTATAACATAATTAAACCCAGCAAGCTGCCTGTGGCCCATTCCCCTTGCCTCTAAATTCAAATGTCCCTCCTATTTTTCTTACCTTCGAATAGAGAGGCCAGGTGTGTATGGCAGCAAACACACTAAGAATGAACAGGTAAGATAGAAAGCCAAGGCACCAGTCCTTTAAATTCATATTCTTATCTCTTCCATTTCATCACCTAAGAATATGACCCAGTGAATGAAATGAGCATAGATGGCAGAAGATAAATGAGTTATTACTTACCTACAACACCCCAAATAAAAAGAATTTTGCATTAACTTCAAATAATTAAACTTTAAATCATAATGGGAAGAGGCAAGAAGAGAGAAGCAGCTTGGGGACTCAGGAAAGAGAAATATTTGATAGAGTGTTAGAGTGAAAGGAGACAATTGAGAAAAGAAGTAGAGGCAAGAGGTGGGACATTGCTAATACTGTCACAGAGAGGGGGACAAATGGATAGGTAGAAGGCAGGAAGTCAGAAGTTGAAAGGATACTTTTCTGATGGGCATTCTCTTAAACAGGGTGGACTGTATCACTGCAGCAGTTTCTGACACCCCCACAGAGAGACAGCACACGGTGCCTGGAGCATATCTGATTGATGCTTTGCAACTTATTAGTTCTGTGCCTTTCATAATTAGACTTAATTTCTCTTTACCTCAACTTTCTCATATCAGCAATTATCACAAACAAGAAGGAAGCTTATGGCTGTTAAATGAGGTGGAGGAGTTCCTATCTCATTAAGTGCCCAATAAATATTATCTATTACTAATATATTACTATTAATAATCTTTCCTAGCCTAAATTCTTCCTCTTTATAAGCATGATTTCTCTAAATCACACCAAACCTCTCTCTCTCTTCTGCTCCATCTACACTCTTTTAAGACAAATATGATTAAAAGCCCAAGTCCCCAGAAGCGATATATAACATCTTCTGGGCTTTGGCTACTTCCTTATTTTCCACCTGAAACATTCTTGGAGTGTCTGCGTCTGCAGCACAAACCACTTATAATCCTACAAGAATATCGCTGCTTGTCATCATTCCTTGGTTGTTAACTACACTCTGCATGGAGCTTTGTTCTTCATGGCACATTTATTCCCACCAATAAATTCTACTGCTTGTTCAATATCTCAGTTAATATTAGCATTCTATAAAAATCTGGATTAGTTATCTCTTGGTTTGTAAGAAACCACCAAATATGTAGCAACATAAAAACACGAGCATACATTTAATATCTCACAGTTCCTCCTGGCCTCACTTAGGTTAATCCTCAGGCTCAGGCTTTCTCACAAGACTGTAATCAGGATGTCAGCAGGGGCTGCATTCATGTCAAGACTCGACTGGGAATAGATAAATTTTCAAGTTCATGTGATTGTTGGGAGAATTGAGTTCCTTTTGGTTCTTGGACTGAGGAACTCATTTTCTAACAGGCTAATGGCCAAAGGCCACGCTTGGCTCTTGCCAAGTGGAGTAGGAGAGGAAAAAATAATTTTCCCCTACCTTTCTGAGTTCTTAGCTGGGAGCCCATAATATTGTGAAATATATATTTGTTCTTAGACTCCATTTCCTGGCATACAACTCCTAAAATTCTTAGAATTTCCAAAGTGATGTCTTTTTTTATGCTAATGAGTTGGCTGATGAGTGGTGTATCTGGGAAGCTTCAGGATGGGAACTGGTCACTGGAAATATCAAGGCATGATTAGAGAGGAGGGAAGAGGGGTGAAGGTTAAGTTGACCATTAATGGATAATGGTTTAATCAATCATATTGACATAACAAAGCCTCCATAAAGACCCCAAAGAACAGGCTTTGGAGAGTTTCTGGATAGCTGAACATGTGGAGGTGTCTGGCGGGGAAGGAGTTGTCAGGGGAGGTCATGGAAGCTCTGCACCCATTTCTGTATCCTTTGTAATATATTTTATGTCTTTCATAATGAACAAGTAAATATGCCTTCCTTAGTTCTGTGAGCCACTGTAACAAACTGATCAACCCCAAAGAGGGAGTCATGGGAATTCCAACTTGAAGCCAGTTGGTTAAAAGTTCTGGAGCCCTGGGCTTGCAGCTGGCATCTTAGGGGAGTCAGTCTTGGGGACTGAGTTCTCACCCTGTGATAGCTGATACTATCTCCAGGTGCATAGTGTTGGAATTGAATTAAAGAGCATTCAGCTTGTGTCTGCTGCAGAATCAATTGCTTGTTTAGTATGTGGGGAAGATCCCCCACACAATTGGTCATAGAAGCCTTCTGTGTTGATTGTTTTGGTGTGAGAGCAGAAAAAAGTTTATGTTTATTCCATTCACAGACCCTCATGACAAAACACAGGTTAACAAGAGAAAAACAAATGTTTATTAGCAAGCATATTTTATATATACACGAGAGATACCCAGGGAACAAGTAATTCTCAAAGAGGAGGCTTAGAACTATGACATGTAAAGCATTTTCAACAAAGAAAAATAGATTTTTTTTAGGGAAGCAACAGGACAGAGAAAAAGGAGTCTTCAGGGATGACAAATTGTGGGGAAGCCAGTATATGGTAAATCAAGCCTCCGTAGTAAAGTGTGTCATGTAGATTCCTCTGGTGCTGTCTCTGCTGATATGAGTTTAAAGGTGTCTTCCGTGATCAAACCTTGTCCTTCCTGGTAAAAAGCAGAGGAGGGATACCTTTGTAAATTTACTTACTGGTTTTAGGCAAATGGGGAAGAGCAGATAAATTTCTTTTATCTGCTTCTCAATTGCCTTAAACTCAATATAATCCTTATGCCAAAGTAACAGTTTGAGGTGGTATATTTTGCTACCTTTTAGTGTGCCTCTGTAACATTGCAATTTGCTTTTTCAATGCAAAAGCACTCCTGGAAGTGAACCTACTAGCCAGTCAGGCAGTGAATCTACTAGCAAGACAGAGGTTACAATCTTCCTGCGTCCCTCATCCAGGAAGTTCCTCTGCTTGTCCAAAAAAGACAAAAGTAATCAGAATTATCAAGTTATTTTATAGCTATTTGATTTTCATGTATGACTTAACCCTTCATCTCCATGGCCTTAATTTTTGCAGCAAAGTGGTGAACACAGAATAATTACTAAAAATATGTACATAATCAATTTGATAATTAAATATGTAGATGTATAGGCATTCAGTTTTTGATGGGTGAGAATTTTCTCTCATATATAAATTACACTCTCATCAGCACAGAGAAAGAGTAGTTTCATTAACCTGCAGGCAGCAAATGTACATAGCAGCAAACACCAAATAGAAGAAGACAGCCATGGCTCCAGTAGAGAAAGCTTGAAGTATAATTCAAGGGGACTTAAATGTGTTGTGTTAGAAATGATAACGTAAACAGACACCGTTGTTTAGGAAGCCAATACTGATCCAGTGTCTACTCAAAATGTCTACACAATTGGGCTCTTGGTACTGGTGAGAACTGAATTAGCACTTTAAATGTACTTACAGAATTCTTAACAAAATATTATGAAATATTGCTACTCAGTGCATCTTTAGAATAGTGAATCAAAATGGAAAACACATTATGAGCATATACAAAATGAAAAAACAAATGTAAGCATTTTCCCTCTGTACAACATTTCTGAATATGTCAACAATTATAAATTATCTTATAATGGAATTATTGAATCGGATTACTTTATCATTGAGATCTTTCATAGAGATTAGTAGCTTCCGTAAGGAAAATACGAATAGCAATAACAATATATTAGACTTAACAATAAGTAATTGTAACATAAAACTTTGAGTTCAAGCTGAATATCCCAATTAAAGCTTAAAATTGTTCATGTCTGAATAAGGTATGAGATTCTGTACTCTACAAAGAAAGATAATTGTCAAGTTTATTTAAAGACAGTCATGAATTCTTATATAATCAAATATGAAAGCCTGTATTTTCTTGAACTATCTTGAATTTCCATGTTCTCATAATTTTTCCTGGCTCCCATGTGGAAAGTACCACTGGGCCCTGAGTTAAACACAAATTACCGTCAAATAACAACCAGTACCTTCCCCCGCCGCCAAATACTGAAGGAGTCCTTTTTTTCTAACTCACTACATGTATCGTCTTTTGAAAAAGCACATGCCAGTGTACCTGAAACATTGCTGAAGTTTCTGTTCTCCGATTTTCTGTAATTGTTCCTGAGTAGCTCCATGTACCCAGTGTCCTATACCCTTTCATGCTTATTTTTTTTGAAGCAGTTTCTTTGGAAGCTGCCTTTCTTTTGCATTTCAGCTTAAAAAAAAAAAAAGGAAGCCTTTTATTCCTTCTAAATTCATCATTTATTTTGAGAAATAATGAATTTATTTTATCAAATATTAAAATTTTAAATTCAGGGTGTCTGTGTGCTTTTGAAATAACTCACATAGAAAAGGCTCATTTGCATTCTTAAGAAGGTTCATTTTCAAATCCAAATTAGAAACAGCAAAAAAAAAATCACATTTTATTACTAATCTGTTTAATGAATGAATTTTTAATACTCTAAAGTTAGGAAGTATGAATTGTTTACCAATGTGTTTTCAACCTTAATTCTCCAGGAAAATTTCCATAATGGCACATTTTCCAGTGTGTCACAAAATTTCATTTTTACTTATTTCTGATCATGTGTTAAAAATGAAATGGTTCTTTCTCATCTTGAATCTGGTTTTCATATAGAAAATAATATAACCATCATTGTTAGAATAAAATATAGTAATGTAGTTGGTAATTTCTCTAGAAGACTCATATCAGTCTGTCAAACACAGGAAATATGAAATGCTTCTTCACTAAATAATTCAGAGTTACACTGAGGAGTATCAATATTCTCTTAGAGATTAAATAAATTTTAAAAATTTGTGAACATCCAAAGTACCATTGCTTATTGTTCAATTGTAAAATCTAAGTAAATATAATTTTTACTACATAATTATTTCATATAGACTTTGAAATTAAAAAAATAAAAGAAGGAAGAATAGGTATTTTATTCTGTTGAAGAGAGAAACAAGAGTAGCAATAAAATTTGTTTTAATTCATCAGATAAATGCATACTCAAAAATTAAAATAACATGTAAAACTTATATTTAACTCCACTTTGATTCAGAAAGTGAGAGTTAAACAGTAAAATATATTCAAATAATATTTTGGAGATAAATCAATTTTATAATATATTCCAGTCTAAGAAGAATATGATTAATTTTTAGTAACTCCACTACCCAACAGAAATTCTTATTAATATAGTAAAAGAACTTATTTCTTATTATGTTATTTAGCCTAGAATTTATCACATTTTGGCCATTTCTTCTGACCTTTAGAGTTGCTTCTCTGTCTTTGTCTTTTCCTTTCTCTCTCATATTCTCTCTCTTTCTGTCTCTTTCTCTCTCTCTCTCTCTCATACACACACATACACACACACACACACACACAGATTCTAATCTAAAAAGATTTCTTTGTTATCTATTTAAAATATTTTTACAGTGTTTTCTTTAGTGCTTCTTTTCAGTTTATATGCTACTTATCTAGGGAAATTTTTTTAGGGTATTTATTCTAAACTGTTTCCATGTTTATTATATTTCATATAATAAAATGCTTTTATTAATTGCACCCTGTCTTTCCAGAAGATATTTGTTTTCCTAATTATAATGTATTTTGCCTTTATTTAAACAGTATTTACAATTAATTAGAAATATCTCATGTTCTTCAGTTTACTTCACTACTAATTTGTCAATTTTGAAAAAACATTGTGAAATAAAAAATAGTATACTAAAAAACATTCAAACACCTGACTATTTTATTCTGTATAATTATTTTTACCATCCAACTTAAATTCAAAGTTAACAATTAAAACATAAGCAAAATTCTTGATAAATATAAACTTTCTCATGATATTTAAAAGAATGAAGTTATCAAAAGGATCAGAATGTAATAAAATATTTCTGTTCTTACTTTATTTACATTAATTTTAAATTCCAGAGTTTGGAAGTCATTTTGTGATTAACATTTTCATGATGTGTGTTATTTTACAATTGCCTGGTTTCAATTTCCACCTGAAATATGACACTGTTCAACAATGTCATTTTCAAGATTAAGTATCTTGATATGTGACAAAGTGAACTCAATTTTTAAATTATGCACCTTGAAATAATGAAAACAAAATGAAATGGAAACTCTGTATGTCAGAGTCCTGCTATCTAGTATGTAAATCATTTACAGCACGTTTTCTTTTCTCACTGCCCATTTTTTTCATACTGACTTGAGTACTTAACTACATTTAGCTAAGTCTTGACTTTGTTTAGGGAAGAGGCAGAACACAACTAAATACCACTGGGAAATTTTAGCTACTTTTTATTTATGTACCTATTTGATTCACTTGTTCCTGATACTAAGTAAACTACAACAACATGAGATGTCAGGAGGCAGAAATCATCAAAATCATATTTCAATCTCCTTGGTGTTTTATTTGAATCCATTTTGTGGCCCTAAACTTTAGTCAAATATGATTTACCTTAGTTTCTCCCCAAAGAAAGAATACTTTTATTGCTGGTGGTGGGTGGTGGTAGTGGCATTGGTTGTTAAGAGTAATACATGAATATGCCTTAATAAAAGAAATACTTGAATTTACACTAATAATTAAGTAATGATTCATATGACTTTGCCTGGAATATTTCTCTTTTATGATGTGTGTCTTAGGACATATACAAATAGTACCACCTTCACTCTCAAAAGTGTGCTAACCTAGATGGTCAATTTTATGTATATGTTATAGTACTACTAAGCAAAGTCTTGTATTTGTATAATAATTCAATATTTATAAATATCTTTTAATTTTGTCATTATATTCTTTTATTTTCTTAAGAACTTTGTGATTCAGGAAGAAAAAATTATTATTCTAAGTTCATCCACAAAAATATTGCATGAAAACATTAGGCACTTGTTTTACATGTCTCAGCTGACTGGAGTGAGTAATGAATCTAACCATGGTCTTTTATTCCAATGTTTTTTTTTTTCCCTTTCCATTATAAAATGATGTGACAGTTGAACTCCCCCAAATATCATCAGACAACTTGTTAATTCAGTAAATTACATTTGGTAGAACTCATTGTCATAACAGAGAACACCATCTTAACAGAATTTAAGTAGTCTGTCAGAAGGGGAAAACACAAAACAGAGACAATTATAAGGTTTTGAGGTCTGGGCTCAAGTGGTTTAAGATATGTCAAACAAGGAGACGGATTGGCTTAGATTAGACAGTGCTCCCTGCATAAATATTTAGGATTGGTGAACATAGTGGGGTGAACATCTTGAAGGGAATCTTAATAAATGATTGTTAGGTAAGTAAGCTGTTTCTGCAAGTGAGCTTACTGTTGTCTAAAATAATTTGATCTCCAGGAATTTCCTGAAGCCAACAGTGAAATTATTAATTTGTATACAGTCTTACCTTTCCTAACAAGTGTTTCATAACTAACAAATGTTAACACTGGTGCTCTCACTACTCAGATACGCAATGATCATCTGGAGATTTTACAATTCCAGATCTATACTGTTCTTTGAAGAATTATAACTATTATATTTTTAATGGTGGTAATTTCAAACACTATATACATCAGGTTTCCCTGTTCTTATTGGATGATCTTTTGTTGGAGCATTTGATGAGAGAACAACTGTACAGAGAACAGAACCTATTCCTTATATGAAGAGCTCACAGAAAAGAAAGATGGTATTTATCAAGTGACTAAATGAAATGCTTTCACTACTTGCATCCCAGATTGCCTTAGTAATATGCAATATCCTAAAAAATTCTATATAAATTTAAATACAACATTCTTCCCATAAAATAGTACATGCACTTTCTTTAGAGGACAATATTATGTTTAGGGCTCCTGTAATTTGAGCCACTCTTAATTTTTTTGAACTACTCAAATTTCTCAAATGAGAAATAGATTGATCTTATCACCATATTTAGCTTAAATTTGATTCCATTATAAATCATTGTAGGTAGAATGTTTTTCCACCTTCTTGTGTTAAAGAACAGATATTTGAGGACTGAAGATATTTATACACAATTCCACTGAAGTGGACAAGGTTTTGTATCCCAAATTATGTTTCAGTTTTCCTCCTTAATCAAGTTATGTAGCAATAACTTTTTCCAGGTAACACAAATAACTGACCAGAATGGATCCAGAGTTTTACCAGAAACTATGTTGAAGATGATCATCAGTGTACAAAGATAAAAAATTCCTTTCCAGTTTGCTGATAGTAATCAATAATCTTTTATACCAAAAGTCAAGTGGCCAGAATAGCACTATGAAGTTGTTAAATATTATACCATTGTACCATTTTGGTACCATTGAATGTAGTTACATGAAAAAAAGTAAACAAAGACATCATTAGATAGAGGAATAATTTATATAACACCGAATCACAAGATTCACTGGCATAATAAGTGCTATAAATATGACACAGAACTTGAAAATATATTATCTCATTTATGTTGCCTTTATGAGATTTGTCTTTTTGAAAGTTTGGTTGCAGACTCTAGCTCCTACACATTGTCCTTGGCTGTCGTTCTAGTTAAGTCAGAAACTTCTTTTGTCAAATGAAATATGTGATTCTAGATTGATTAACTGGCCTCTTCTATCAGCCAGATAAAATGTCTATTAGTGTCCATTACTGTCTATCACTCTGTTACTGAGTTCAATGTCTATCAGTCCATTACTGTTGAAACCAAATCTGTTACCATAAAAGATCAATACTAAAAGGAGTTGTTGGCACACAGGATAAAATCTGTACAAAGCCACTAGTTGGTCTATTTGTATGTTTTAGGCAAATTATGAACAAATTAGTTGATGTGTGCAAGAGGATGTCAGCCTCATGGACATAAAAACCACAAGTAACATTCTTGAGCAAGGAATTTCAAGAGGACCAGATAATGTTGCTAATTTGTGGTTTAAAAGAGATCATTGCATTTTTAAAAAATTCATGTTTTCAAAGAGATCATTGAACCATGCTACTTTTCCTAAAGATTTATTAGTTAATTTTGGATTAATTTAAAAACAAAGATACTAGTAATTCAATGGGCAAAATAGGTATAATCTTACTATGACAAAGGGAATCTTCAACTATCAAAAAAAACTTTCTTTAGAAGATCATTTAATTTTGAATTTCCATTTACTTCACACATACATACATATCGTAGTAGCAGATGTAGAGTCATAAAGGAAATCTGTTGAGTCTGAAGGAGCGGTTGTAAAAAGGTGGCAAGGTTTGTACATTATATTATACTTACTGAATGAATAAAAAAATTCAAGTTTGTACATAAATACTTAGAGAAATATCTCCTCTTATGTTTAATAATATAATGGGAAAATATAAACTAAAATCACCTTGACAGCTGCTTCAGTTATCACCCATTTATATTTCTTTCAGTTTTCAGCTAGTACAAATCAGTTGCTTTTTAAAATGTCTTTTCTGCTTATTTAAGAGGCATTTAATATTTTAATCAACAGGTTTATTTTTCTCAGTCTTGATGAACAGAGAAGGATCATTTCATTATTTTGTGTGTGAGACTATTAATTTGTTCTATGTTATTGAGAAATATTCTGTGATATTTGCTTGGGCCATTTTCTTAGCTTGTTTTTGCTTGCATATTAAATTCCTTCTTGCTGGCTAAAGTCTAGTTTCAAAAAGTGGAGAGAGAGAGGTAAAGTCACATCTGCTTTAGAATTCACTAAAAATGCTGTCTAAAGATGGTATGAATATCATCCCTCAAGTCCCCAGTGGATTGCCTTTTCTTTACTTGAAGGACTAGATCAAAGTCTAGTCTACTATCTTGGGAAAGACATTGGAAACAGCCTCCAAAAGATTTTGTCCAAGATTTACATATTTTCTAAATCCACTTGTTTCCCATGCAGTTCCAGTTTCCTTAAGTCATCCTTGGGGTCTTGTCATTCTTCTTCTTTCCAAATATTCTGTGTTTAAAGTTCCTACTAACATATGAATCAGTTGATATAGACTCAGGAATAATAGAATATATATTGCTAAAAGTATTTTAAATCCCTCTGTTCATCTTTTTTGCCTATCTTGTCTGGGTTCTCAGCACAGAAGGAGACCAAGTCTTAATATCAACCTTAAGGTGCTTGTCTTGTTCTGAAAGATACTTAACCTTAAGAGGTAAATTAGCTGTGTAAGTGTCTGGATAGCCATAAAAAAGAGAAATAGACCAGAAAGAGGGAAGCAGTTAGAGGTCCCATTAAAGCGTATGTTGAAGAAAGAGAAATAGCAGTGTAATGGGCATTAGATTCACGTTGTGCTTGGAGCCATCTAACATAAAGATAGTTTTAATTTTTTCACATTCTGAAATTCTTTTATTTACCTTAGTCAATAAAATAATTTTGGAATCTGAATTTCTTTTGGAAGCTTTAATTCCACATCCCCAAATGAAGATCATTAAATGTTTGTATTTTTTTTTCTTTCATTTCTAAAGTACCTCTCACATGAACAATTTTGTTTATAACAAAAGATTTTCAAGGTGACTATTCTAATTCTAAATCATCCTTGATAAAATTGTAACATTTAGATGATATTTATAATTACTAGAATTATAGTATTAATACATGTAAGTAGTAAGTCTGGCATAGAAGGGACATAGACTTAGACTTACGCCAATACAGAATCATTAGTGTACAGAACTATGCTAATCAGTGACATCGGTAGTATTATTAGTAGCAGTGCTTGTCAAACTTCATGTTTCTGAAATCTAGTCAATAGTCTAGCCATGATCCATCAAAATCTCAACAAAACTCTTAACTCCTTACATACAGAACTGAGCAAAGCAGTTCTCCGGGACACAAAGATAAGGCCAATGAAAGTGTGTCTAAATGACACCTGATTATACCTTCTCAACATAAAGGACAGACTTTTTGGCACTTTGCCTACCTTTTTTTGTACAGATTTCTTTTAAAAGACTTAGAACATAAATTAACAAGAAAACATGGGATTAAGACTTGCTTTCACCAAGAATGAGAATTTTCAAATCCAATCAAATGACCACAAGATAATTAAAAGCAATCCTATTTCCTAGGAAACAAAATTAATTTTGCATTGGGATCTTGATGACAACAATACAGAATTCAGACCCAATGTGAGTCTTGCTCTCTCATCATCATCAGAGAATTCCCCTGAATTGGAGGGTCAAGGGGAATCAGTTGATCCTGCTGTTTTAAAATCAAAAAATTTGAGCTACAACAAGAGAGTCTCGTGAATTATGGTGCAAACTACATACTGCAGAACTTCCCAGAGTATCACCAGGTAACCCGTTAATGAAGCAAAACTAAGTTTAATCAAAAAGCACTCCATTGAGTAAAAGAGATCACCACGACAGTCTTAGTCTTAGACTCTTGATTGAGTCTTACCACAATCTTAAAAGTGGGATATTATAGGTTTTTAGAGGACTAGCTCAAATAGTTTAAGGAAGATTTTTCAAAATAAAGAGCTGATTGGGACTGAGCACAGTTCATGTCATAATTGTTTAGGATTTGTATGCATAGCCAGAAGATGTTCTTGAAGTGGAACTTCATAAATAAGCTACTGTTGGTTATACAGACAGTCTGGAATTTATGATGGCTCAACTGAAAATTTTTCAATTTTACCTTGAGCTTCTCAGGATATAACTTCATCATAAATTGAGGACCATCTGTACTTATGATTGTTTAACTTATGATTTTTCTATTTACAATGGGTTTATTGGGATATTAAATGCATTTTCAACTGATGATATTTTCAATTTATGATAGATTTATTGGGACGTAATCTCATTGTTAAGTAGAGGAGCATCTGTATTATTTAGCTAGAGTTGTCATAACAAAGTACCACAGACTTGGTAGCTTAAACAACAGAAATGTATTTTCTCACAATCCTAGAAACTAGGAGTCAGAGATCAAGGTGTCAGCAGGATTGATTTCTTCTGAAGTCTCTCTCCTCATCTTGCAGATGGCCCTCTTCTCCCTTGTGCCTTCACATTGTGTTTCCTTGGTATATGCCTGGGTCCTAATCTCCTTTTCTTATCAGGACACCAGTCATATTGAATCTAGATAATCCTCATGGCCTCATTTATACTTAATTATTCCTTTAAATATACTATCTCGAAATACAGTCTCATTCTAAGGTATTGTATTTTAGGACTTCAACATAAATTTGGGGGGTGGGGACACAATTTAGCCCATAACATTGATAAATAAACTATTAACTCAGGGAAATGGAAATAGATTGCTGTTTTATGTAAATTGATTTGGAAAGTGTTCATTGCGACACAGGTAGTCATCTTTCTAATCATTTATTTAATGTTTTTATGTTGGTGGGTTGTCATTGGTATTACCAGTCCAAGGTTTATCCCTGCTGTCACACAGTGTGAATTTGGAGAAATTGCTTAACGTTTATAAAGCCCCTCTTTCAAGACATTAACAATATCTACTTCATGGAAATCTTATGAGATATGAATAAGAAAATTAATGTAATACTTTTAGCAGAGTGCCCCATTACATGCAAGCTAGCGTGGAGATGGCAATGATGATGATGATTATAATGAAGAAGATGATGCTGCTGCTGCTGCAAGGGCTGTAGAATCATATCCTTTAGAGTTAAGTTCAAAATGGAAGATAATAGTGGGAGTCTTTGAGCCTCGGACTTGCTCATTTGGTAAATGTAATGGATAATAAAGTTTTCTTTCCTATAATTTGATAAAATTGTGAAATCTGACATATTTTAGAAACTATTAATAAGCATTAATTACATGGACACTTTTAATTAATAAATAAATCAGGAAAATTAATCTTTTTTTTTTTTTTTAACTATGAGAAAAAAGAGGCTCAGAGATGCCATTTAATCTGCTCAAGGTGTCATGGTCCTGTCCATGACTGGACTTTGAAGGGTTTCCCCAGTTCTTGTGCTCCTGGCTTGAAGGAATCCCCAGGCCTTGGCCCACAAGATGGAGAGAGATGACAGACACTCAGCAAGTATGTGTGAAGAATTTATTTATTGTAAGGAAAGTTTAAGGATGCAAGGCGAAAGTACATTTCTTAAAGAGAAATGGATCTGTCTCCACAAGAGGAGAAGATGCCGTTTTTTTCTATGTTTTTTCTTTTATAGGCTATTAGTATATGTTGATGTAAAGGTCAGTTATAATTACTAATGACTATATGTCATGTGTTTTGGGGTCTGTATTTTTCCAGGTATGGACATAACTTAAAGGTTACGTTCCAGACATTCTTTTCTCCTATATGTGTGTTGGGGAAAGTCATCATTTATGGTGTTTTTCTATTTTCTGATTGGTGGTCACTGTTCCATGGTCTACTTACTCCATTCTTTAAGGCTGAAATAACTGTTTGCCCTGGTTATTTTTCTATAACTATTTCCTCATTGTTTTTCTTTAACTGTTTCCTCCTTTTTGGTTTTCTGTCTCTATCATTCCCTTATCTCTTGTTTTTCTGTCCTCCATTACCTCTTATTTTTCTGTCCTTAACAAAGATTATTCAGATAGGGAGTGAAAGAGCCAGGAATTGAACCCAGACCTGTCTGATTCAAAAGCCCATGTTCTTAGGTAGCATTTTATTTAATCACTCATCTAACAAATATTAGAAAAGAAGAGACAGTAAACTCTTTTTATCCCTTGAACTTATATTTCCTCTTTTACTAAAAGATATTTGAACTTATTTCAACTAGATAAGTAGCCTCAAGAGAATCACTCAGATAAAAGTTTGACTGCCTGATTATGCATGCATGCAACATGCCGTAACTCTGGGAATTTGGTCACCATTTCAAAGATGAGATTTGACATGGCATAGTAGCTGAGGGAATAAAAATCCTTAACACTATGGAATAAACTCCCATTCTTTTTAGGTGCCTGAGGGAGATGCATCTATAATTGATTACTTAAGTTCCAGCTGTTCTCAGAACTGTCATTGAAGTCATGAATTATTTGCTGAATCTAATATGTGAATAACAGTTAAATCAGCACAGAGAGTTTATTTATCTCTTGCATAATCTATTTTATAAATATGCTTGTCCAAACAGAAGATATATAATTATCAAATAAATTAATCTAAAATTTTTGAAAAAAATGGATAGTACAAAATAAATGCACGTGTGAACACACACACACATAACCACAAAGTAACTCATTATGAAATGATGTCAAGATGCTTCACAGAATTTTCAGAGATATTTGTTTGGAAAATACCTGTAAACATCTTTGAGACTACTTTTTAGCTTTGATTTACTTATTTCCTTATGCTTCATTATTTTAAATTCATGTCCTTGCATTGCAAATTGAGGCTTTGTGTGTCCAGCTGACTAGAGCAGTGTTTGCCAACTCCCTCTGATAAGAATTCCTGAGGCATTCCTTACATGACCTCTTTTAGAAAAGTATTTCTCACCTTTAATGTCCATATGAATCACCTGAATATCTTTTTAAAATTCAGTAAGTTTGAGTTCAGGACTGAGATTCTGTATTTCTCACAAACTCTCAGCTGATGCTGATGCTACTGATCCAAGAACCACCCTTTGAGTAGCTGGGGTGTGGACCTGCGCTGTCCAATAATGTAGCCACTAGTCACATATGGTTGTGAATTACTAGAAATGTGACTATTCAGAATAGAGATATGCTATAAGTCTGAAACAGCAGATTTTGAAAGTTTAGTATGTGAACAAAGCCTGTAAAATATTTCATTAAAAATCTTTTTTTAATGATTACATGTCAAATAGATGATGTTTTGGATATATTGGATTAAGTAATTTTAATATTATTAAAATTAGTATCATGTTTCTTTTTACTTGTATGAATGATCACTATTTTTTAATGAATATTTGCTTCGCATTATGATTCTATCCCACAGTGCTGGTTTCATAGAGGGTCAAGACTGTAATGTATTTCACTGGGACTGAGATGAGGTGTTGTTATTGTCACACTTTATTACTCATGCATATAAATGATACTAATGTAGCAATCTTTTCCATAGGATTATGAATTTGTTGAGTGCATGGATTCTACACCCTTGCATCACGAGCAATTAGTAGGGTGACTGGCAAAGAAGAGGTTTTTATATTAGTTAGGTATTTACAAAACATCATTTTGAAGAAATAGCCATTCTGTAATCATTACAATAAGATGTAATGAAGAAAAAATACCATTTCTGCAACATAATATTTTCCAAATTTATTTTCAGCTAAAAAGGACTTTGTAAAAATCCAATGATGCTTCTTTTATTCTGTTGTTACTATGGGGAATGTGTGGAATCATGTCGTAACCCCTGCTCAGATATATGATTATCTTACCTCACACCGAAGGAATGATAAAATGCAGCTCATAGAAGTTGTGTACAGAGGATCCTGAGATGACAAAATGTCTTGTAATTCTCAGTTATGAATGACTCCACTGAAATGGAAAAGTTTGCTTTTAACAAAGTAATGCTTTTCAAACACAGGAACTTTTTTGCTACTGTAATCAGTCACAAAATGTACTGTATTATCAGGATCTATGTAGCATACAATGAAGCATGGGTTTATGTGCACACAAGTACATAAAACATAGTGGTATAGGGACAGAAAGGTGTGATGCCTTTTCACACCCATAAGGGCTGTGCCTGACACTTCTATAACAAAAGACAGGTTAACAAAAGAAAGACATAACACATTTGTTTAATCAAAATATTACCTGACATTGAAGCCTTCAGAAATGAAAAGCCAAAGACCCAGGGAAACCTGCATGTTTTGTGCTTAGATTCAGTGAAGAATGGACAGCCATGTAGAAATGTAACTGGACAAAAGGATATGATACAATAGTAATAGACTGAGGGGAACACCCAGCAAGGCCTGTGTGTTCAGATTTTCCTTGGCCTCTCTATGTAGCATTCCTTCCTTTCAGAAATGGGAGCAGGACCCCTTGGTATTAAGGGTCTTCAGGGAGAAGAGAGATAGTGACCTTTCTAGGTTTTATGGCTTGCTTTGGGGAAGAGGAATTCTAGTTTGTGGGACTCCCTTCAGGGGAGAAAAAAGGTTGAGAGACAGGAGGGAAGGAGAAAGTTAGAGAAAGATTTTGTTTCTGAGACTGCTTTGAAGGCTTTCCAAAGTACTCAGCATGCCAAAGCTCCCTTCTGTGGGGTTTAATTTTCTGAGCCCCAACAACTGCCATGAAATAGTATGTATTGCCCCTTTATCATATAGTAAGTAGATTTAAGTTACAATTGTTTGTAATGTGATAGTATGGTTTTTCCCATATGTCAGCCAATAGAATATAGTGACAAAATGCTGACACAAAATGCCTATGTAATGTACTATCTTCTCTGTTTATCAGTTGTTCCTTCTCAAAATGGGAGTAATAATAATATTTTTCTCATAGGCCTTTTGGAAGCATAAAATAAGTTAAAATCTGTCAACTATATAGAACAGTTGGGCAATAAGTACCTGACAAATATTGTCATTATTAGATAGTGAAATGTTCGTAATTATATTTTGAGCTAGCAACTAACATAAAAGAATTAATGACCCAAAGCAAAATCTACATTATAATTTAAGTATAAAAATGTGCATTTTTTAATTTTTTATTATATTTCCACTGATGATAAAATTCAAAGACAACTCATATATTCTATTGCTTTGAAGCTAATGGAACCACAATATTTTCAAAGTTCATTTGAAAACATTTCTGTTTTGTTTATTTTTCTATTTCAGAATATTGCAGGGGTACAAATGTTTTGATTACATAATTTGTTTTGTACAGTTTGAATCAAAGTTATGAATATGTCCTTCACACAGATACTGTGCATTGTACCTATTAGGTGTGAATTCACCCATCACCTTCTCCACCCTCCTGCCTGCTTAATTTCTGTTAAGTTTTACTTCCATATATGCACATAAGTGTTGATTGATTAGTCCCTATTTAGTAGTGAGTACATGTGGTGTTTGTTTTTCCATTCTTATGATACTTCATTTAGAAGAATGACCTCTAGTTCCATCCAGGTTGTTACAAAAATTATCGGTTCATCATTTTTTTGTGGCTGAGTAGTACTCCATGTCATATATATACCATATTTTATTAATCCACTCACGTATTGATCGACACTAGGGTTGTTTCCACATCTTTGCAATTGTGAATTTTGCTCCTATGAACATTCAAGTGCAAGTGTCTTTTTTATAAAATGTCTTTTTTTCCTTTGGGTAAATGCCCAGTAGTGGGATTTGCTGAATCAAATGGTAAGTCTACTTTTAGTTCTTTGAGGTATCTCCATACTACTTTCCGCAGAGTTTGTACTAGTTTTCAGTCCACCAATGATGCATAAGTGTTCCTTAAGTAGGGTTTGCTTTATAAATGTGGACACATCTGTATTAGGTGCATAAATATTTAGGATTATTATGTCTTCTAGTTGTATTTGTCCCTAAACCATTATATAATGACCATCTTTGTCTTTCTTTACTTTTGTTGATTTGAAGTCTATGTTATCTGATAGGGGAATGGCTACACAGCTTTCTTTTGGTTTCCATTTGCATGGAATATTGTTTTTCATCCCTCACCTTGAGTCTGAGATCTTGTGAGTAAGATGAATTTTGAAGACAGCAGATACTTAGGTTGTATTTTTTTTTTCCCCATTCAGCCAATCTATGTCTCTTTAGTGGAGAGTTCAAGCCATTCACATTTATTGAAAGAATTGAAAAGTGTGGTGGATTTCTGTTCATCCTGTTGTATAGAACTTTATTGTTTTGTTTTACCTCTTAAGCCATTGTGGCATCTGGGATTTGACGTTTAGCTTTTGGGTGATTTTACACTGGTGGATGTCTATTGTGATGATCTATGTATAATTCAGACCTGATACTTCCTACATAGTCAGTCTAATTATGATGAATTTCCTCAATGTTTGCTTGTCTGGGAAAGATTTAATTTCTCCATCAAATGTGAAACTTTGTTTTGCAAGATACAAAATTCTAGGATGCCAGTTGTTCTGTTTAACACACCAACTGCCATGTGGGTTGTATTTAACTCACGCTAGTTTTAAGCCCAGGGCCTTGTGAACCAAAACCTGGGAAAACCCTGCAGCTGGTTTGTGAAAATCTTACTTAGTGATGTTCTTATTGTTACAATTAATATTAGCAAATTAATTCTACAAATGTGGATTAAATGACTAGAAGTCAATAAATTTTGTTTTTCATTAAATTGGAAAGGATTGTTTTGTTTTTGAATTTTTTATTCTATTTTTGTAATAAAACACTGTGATCCCAAAGAAAAACATTTTTTTTCCTTAGTGTGGCAGTTAATGTGTTAAAAAGATTGAAGATAGGAGCTCTTTCCCTTCTGACTTGTAAGGTTTCCACTGAGTAGTCTGCTGTTATCCTGGTGGGTTTTCCCTTATGGGTCTTATAGGTCTTTCCCTTATAGGTCTTCCCTTATAGTTGTGCTTGTGTCTAACTGCCAGTAGTATTTTCTCTTTCACTTTGACTTTGGCCAAGTTGATTACGATGTGTCTTGGAGACATTCTATTTGCTGTGAATTTTCCCGGAGATTGATGACCATCTTGGATGGTATTTGGATGTCTAGATCTCTGGCAATACTAGGGAAATTTTTCTCCATAATTCCCTCAAATAGATTTTTCATCCTTTAAGTGCTTTCTTCTTCTTCCTCAGGATACGTATAATTCATATATTTGTTCACTTTGCATAGTCCCACATCTCTCTAAGTGATTATTCTGCCTTTGTTGTTCTCTTCTCTTCCTCTTTAAATGATTGGATTAGCTCAAGAACCTTGTCTTCAAGCTCTGAGATTCTTCTCTTCTCCTTGGTTTAATCTGTTGCTGAAACTTTCTGCTGTATTTTGAAAATCACTGAATGACTCTTTCATTGCTTTCCTAATTTTGTCTATCTCTTCGGTGACTTTTTCATTAATTTCCTGAAATATTTTTTGGGCTTCATTTTGTTGGTTTTCAACCTTCTCGTCAATTCCATTCATCTTATTTTCCATTCTTATTCTGAATTCCATTTCTGTCATTTCAACAATTTCTTAGCAGTTGTAATTCAGTTCTATTGCTCCATTGTGATCCCTCTGGAGTGTTGATCTGTTTTGATTTTTCATGGTGCCAGGGTTCTTATGCTGTTTTTTCCTCATCTGATACCTCTTTTCTCTACTCAGGGCTAATAGGTTTGCAGGATTCCTGTTCCTTGCTGGAAGTCTCCTGCTTGGTTAGAGTAAGGGGAAGTCATTAAACATCACTCTTCCCCCACCCCCACTCTTGAATGTTGACATGACAGAGGAAGGGCATGTGCACTAGAAGTCTGCAGTGCAGCTGTTCTAATTTGTTCTGTTCACCTATGGTTACCTCTGCTCAAGCAGCATCTGGATGCAGTTGTCCTGGGTTCTCTGGTTGTGTGTATTTGCTCAAATCAGATCCCAGTGTACTGGCAACTTGAGCCTGGGTGGTCCCTGGCAGGGCATTGGACTTTGGAGCAGCTCTTCTGGCCCTGCTGTGGTGGTGGAGGCTCTGGGTTTGGTCGGGTTTTGGTATCCTGGTGCAGAAGTTTGAGACCTGGGAATGATATCTTGGGCCTGGCAGGGATTCTGGAGGCACGGAAGTGGAGCCTAGGACTCCTGTATGAGAGCTTCAGAGCCTGGACTGGGCAGAAACCAGAAGCAGGGGCGATTGGACAGCAGAACTGATCCGATCTGGAGGGCAAGGTCAGGGCCATGCAGGCGGAAGGCCCTTAGGGTGGAGTCATGGTGAGCAAGTGGCAGGTTGTTTCATATGTTCAGGGGCTCCATGGATGCCAAGTCAGGCAGGCAGATGCCAGTTCTGGAGGCCCGGGGACTACGGAACTCTCCACTCCCTACCCAGGACCTGCCAAAGCAGTTGACCAACACCTCTCAGGTCAGAGCCTGTTGCACCTAGGTCAATTCCCATGCTCAGTTCCCCTTCCACTCTAAGGGAGAAGTGATTGGCTTCAAGTCACCAGGTACAACTCAGAGAAGTCAAAAGTCAGTCTGTTCCCTCCCCAGCTCAGTGCAGACCTGGCATGGTACACACAAGAGCTCAGCATGGCTTTAGCTGCCGCTGGTTCCCCATCATGCCTGTTGTCTTGGTGCAATTGCTCTGCAGACTCTAGACAGGTCCCTGGTTGGACCAACCAGAGGTCTGTGGGGGTGGTGGGAGCCTTGCAGCTCAGTTTGCGCCATGCCAGTGGGGCACTGCGGTGTCCCAGTGCTCTATTCTATTGTTCCTCGTGCGTTCTTGATCTTATTATGTGTATCATCCCGTCACCTTTTTTTCCCCACTCTGAATGTCCCATGTTGCTTCTCTGTGATTTCACAATGCTGCTTTAGGGAAAAGCAATCTGTATGTAGGCAGCAGCCTTCACCTTTTACTTTGTTTCTTTGGGAGCGGCGTGTTGGCAGACTGCTTCTAGTCTGCCATTTTCAAAGATCTCTCAAACATTTCCCTTTTAAATGAGAGAAAATCTTAATGCTTCTCACAGTCAAAGGTAAAACATAGAATATTATTTTCTCTGAATTGAAAAAAGTATTATTCTGTTTATAGCATCTAGTTTTTCCAAATTTTGATATATATTACCATTGAATTTTTGAAGCTATATTTCTTTTCAGTTTGAGTCTCAATATTGTTCAGTATATAAGATTTACAAAATCTTATATAATCTTGAAGATACAGGTTGTGCATTACTTGTGCGTCCTAATGTATTAGCAGTTTGATAATCTATTTTCCACCTGGTTGTTTTGTCTCAGTATTCTAGCAGTCCGTCCCAGTGTGCAATACATTCTGTTATATTCTGCATTTGAAAATTGCAAGAATACGTTTTGGAGGGACAAAGACATGGTGACTAAATGTGATATCCTGAAATGGAATCCTGAAACAGGAAAAGGACATTAGATAAAAAAAGAAAAAAAAAAGAAGTAGTTTTATTTTAATATCATATTGACTTTAATTAGTAGCACTAAATCAATATTGGTTCATTAGTTGTGACAATTGTACCACAGTAATGTAACATATTATTAATAGCAATAGAAAAATCTTGGGAGGAGGGTGGCATACAGGAACTCTTATAATTTTATTGCAACTTTTCTATCAATCTAAAAATGATATTTTAAAAGCTTACTAACTGTCAAAATACATTTTGAGCTTCATAAATTTCTAATGCTAAAATTACTTCCTCCATTCTCTATTCCCTCTCCCACCTATTCTGTCCTTCACTGCCTCTATTATCATTGTATGGTATTCTTTCTAAGAAACTAGAATTATAAAATCCTAACAGAAGCCTAACTTGTATCAATATACTTCTGAGTTAAAATCTAAAAGTTTAAAATGTAAGAATATTTTTCTATCAATATACAAACTTTAACTAAAAATATTTGCTTACTTACACTGTTATCAAATATGGATGAACTTGTAATGTTAAGAAAACAAAATTTTGCAGTAGATCTCTGTACATCTCTACAAGTATTTCTAAATCAATGTAAATGTCACACAAATAATAAAGGTCTCTCCCAGAATAGCAAAGTAACATCTAGTCACTATTCTTCTACTCTTTTCTGTCTGTCTGGGTTATAAATTTTTTTACATAGATAATGTCAATAAAGCATTCCTATCATGAACCTTGTAAAGCTACTTCATAAAACTTAAATGATTATTTTTACTTCATCTCCTAAACTTAGTTACCCGATTTTACTGTTTGTTTTTTATTTTTAAGATTTTTTTATTAAGCTGTACTAATTTGAGGTTTTAGATTACTTTTGGGCTTTTGATACATGGCAAATTTTGATTCAGAATGAGTTCAAACAAATGTATTTTTGCAGATGTTTTGTTCAGAACCCCATTAGTGTCTGCTTCCCTACTCCAGCATTCAACCCTATAACCAACACTTCCAGTGTGACTATAACGGGGTGGAGGGAAGGAGTGTGAACTAGTGTATTTTAAGGACATTTCTGTTCCAGAAACCTCATCTTCCTCAGATCCTGACCTCCTCTCATACAGATGGTATGAGGGAATCTCCAGAGTCAGGGTTGCTTGGATTGTAGATCCTCCGTATTTCGTTACTCCTTATTAAGTTTTCATTCCTGTTGCTTGATTTCTTGGATTTTAAACTCTTGTTTCCAGACATTAGGGCAATATAATCACATCCCTTAATGTTCCTACATCCTACCTGATAACTTGAAACTTAATGCTTTCATTATCTGAATCTAAGGAAAAATAGAATAGATGACAACACAAATGTTATAGAAATTATAATATATCTAAATTACTATATGTTTGGGTTCTGTAGTACAATTTATCCATTTACTTTTTAAAAATACCCATCTTTTATTGAAGAGTCCAACACTACCTACCATTTAATAGCAAAATATTATTGTAGTCCAGTGTGCAAAACATAAAAAATATATACTTTAAAGTTATTGAAAGGCCTTATGTCTCCTAATTTTTGAGTTTCATTATAGAGTTTCAGTGTCAGAAATGACATATATTTTAAAAAATGTTATGTGATTTTAATTTGTGTTTTACTATCATGAACTTCAAAATATTTCCTGAAGGAATAAGAAACTGTTTGCCAAGTTTGAAACTCATAAAGTACGTGAGTTGCAAATCTAAACCATAAAAGTTAGCATTTACTTGTGGAAGTGAAAATTAGACTCTACATAGAAGGAGTTAAATGAGTGGCAAAAACAGTGGACAAGAAGGACCAAGGAAATCAGGTCTAGTAGTTATGGGGGAAAACATGAAGCATGAAATGGAAGAGGTTGTGTATTTAGAGTTTTCTCTGGCCTGGATATTTTAGAGTAGTTACTTGTGTTAGCCTTCAAGTTCCAAATCATATAACACTCATGAAATCAATCTACTTCATCAAATTCTGGTAATAGCTCTAGTTGTTCTACATAGACTGCCTTATTTTTCTAATTCTGTAAATGCTGTAGTTTTTAAGAAATCTTGCTCCTTTCAGAACTTCTGTATGAGGGTAACGGTCACTAGCATCTTCAGAAAGTCAAGAAGGGTTTCTGTCACTGGAAAGTTCATTTTTTATTTTTGCAATCAAGCATGGAACACACCCAAGGGAGCAGCTCTGAAATGAGATCACTGATGTAGATAACCACAATATTTTTAAATGGAACCTTTTTGGTAAAATCATATATATTATTTTAAAACAAACAATTTCATTTGCTATTGACTCATTCTTTTTTTTTTCTAACTGAGATTTGTGCACAAAATAGCACTTTTTCATATAAATTAGATTTAAAAATCACAGCTGAGATCAACGCCCCCTCCCCTTAAAGTCTTAACCCTGAAACTCATTGGAGTTTCAATGAACAGAGACATTCCATACGTGTCTCTCTTGTTCACTGCTCAAAGTAGAGCACTCTTGTGTGGCCTCAGACAAGGAACCTCCTGGAAGCGTATGATGTACTTCTCTGGATTCCCTTTGATCTTATTATTTTCCTATTCCTTCTGCTTTGTATCCTTTGCTATAATAAATCTGTACAGTGAGTTATTACTCCCCACCACCCAAATCACAACCAAAATGAAAATTCTGTCTTTTCAATTCTTGTCAAAAAATGAAATGAAAGGAAAAATTGTGGCCAGAAACTAGTATCATCTTTTTAATTCCCTTGCTAAAATTCTATGTAAAAATTCTGTAAGTTTTTTTTAAAGAATATTAGTTATTAAAAAATTATCCCTACTTTTTTTGACCATAAAATTTACGGTTATGTGCATCTGCCAGTTTAAACACAGTACATATATAATTATCTTAAACTACAGAAAAAACAAACCAAAAGTTACAATTCAATTCACTGTATTCAAATACTAAATATATCCTCATGTCTTTCATATGAGACTTAGAGACCCCACTGGATAAAATTAACCAAACCCAAACCAGGTGTTCGTTTATTTATGCTTACATATAAAGAGAAAAGAACAAACCAAAACATCTCAAGAAAATTCAGGAACACAATTACATTCAAGAACACACCTATGTGCTGCCAGAAACTTATCTCTGAGAAGTATGCAATATTTTAAATGTTTTAAAACATGGTATTAAATGTTTAAATTATGAGTGAATTATCTACTTTGTGTTAGAAGCATTTAGACAATTCAGGCGATTAGCTACTTTGTCTATGATCATCTGCAATATATTACAAATATATAATTCATAGAATGGAATATAACAAAATTCAAGACAAGGATTCTTCTCACAGAAAATTTTAATTGTAGCAGTGTTGACTGTTGACACACCACAAATATACAACCAGAACAATGTATTGCTCAAAGCAAAACAGAGTTAATTAAACTTACCGCCATAAGAGAGAATATCATTTTGATGATTTCTCAAAAGAAGGAAGTTAGAAAAAGTCAATTATTGAATTTTGGAGTCTGGAATTCAGTGATTTGAGGTGAATCTTTCAAAAAGGAGAACTAGCTGGGACTGGGCAAAGGTTAAGGCACCATAGTTTAATAGCAGCAGACACAGTGAAGCCAGGGTCTGAAAGCAGACTTTCTGGGCAAACGGTTGCCTTATAAGCAAGCAGTTTTCCCACAGATGAAATTTCATGTAGAAATTTTCTGTAAGAAAAAGCAGTTTTTACTGGTTTATATTATCTTTCTGCACAAGCATTCTCTGGTGCAAAGACTTAAGTCATATTGTCACAGGAGGTTTAAGTTCTCAGTAGAGATACAATTCAAAGAAGAAAAATTACTTGTTACAGTAGAACATGCCAGGGGACTTCAACTCAAATTCAATCATCTACAGATATTTACTGACCATCTATTATAGGACACATGCTGCTTCACACACCTTAAAATTCTGGTATAGAATGCAGACAAATTAAAAGGAAGTTGCAGCGTGGTGTGATAGTGTTCAGTAGCACAAGTACAAGGATATGATGGCATTACATGGGAAAAACACATAACCCAGATTAGGAGGGTTCTCAGAAGGCTTTTTAGGGAAAATACTGGTTTGAATGAGATTTTTAGTGGAAGCTAAGCAGTACTGTGTAAGGGATATAAGAAACGAGAACATAAATATGAGGACAGAACTTTGGAGAAGTGCAGCTTTTAGAAAAACAGGACTTAAACACATCCAAAGAAAGCTTTAAAATACCCTATCCAGAAAATTTATATAATTAGAATGCTATGAACCAAATCTTTGTGTTTCCCAAAATTTATATGTTGAAATCTCAATCCCCAATGGGATGATTAGAAGGTCAGGACTTTGGAAGGTAACTGGGTCAATAGGGTAGAGCTCTCATGCTGGGTTAGTGCCCTTTTAGGAAGAGACATAAGAGAACTTACTTCTCTGTCTCTGTTTCTCCACTGCATGGGGAAATCAGGAGAAGAGCCCTAACCAGAACCTCACCATCTGGTATCCTGATCTCTGACTTCCAGTCTCCAGAATTGTGAGAAATAAATGTTGTTTAAGACACTCAGTCTGTGGTGTTTTTATTAGAGAAAACCAAACTGACTAAGATATATGCATTTATATGAAATTAGAAACTCAATTCTATTATTCCCATATATTATAAAATATATTTTATACAGACACACACACACAAAGGACTAATTTAAGAGATATAGAAATAAATCTAAAGCATATAAAAATAAATTTTACTCTGCTCCAATTCAATTTTAAAATAAAGACTACTTTTATTTAGCTCAATTTTTAAGTTGATATTTCTGAGAGGTCATTGATAATGGAAATGTGTATATCATTTTTAAACCAATCAATTTATCTTTAATATTTTGATGAAACTAAAAATATGGAAAATACATGAGATTTCCCTGTAATCCAGTGGATCAGATTTAAATTCAGGAATATCAGGATTCTCTAAAACATTTTTGAATTGAATTTGGGTTGCATCTTCTTTGTCCTCAGTCATTCAGGCTATGTTTAGGATGGGCTGCAGTTTTTATGCTATTTGTCTCAGCACAAACACTAAGAACATGCATTTTTATTGTTAAGTTTTTCTAAGAAGTAACTCTCAAAGGAGTTTCTCAGTTTTTTTCTCTTGGTGATTAGAAATACATTTTTGTAGAAAGCAGAGAAAGCTTTTTTATTCTCAACTCAGGCCTATAAGAATGCTTCTGCTACCATTGGAAGATACACATATTCATTCATATATGTTCTTTTCTTGTAGTTTGGTAGCTGGTTGCAACCTGTTATTTTTAGACAATATTCTCTAATAGTCCAGGGGCTTCAATTAAACGAAAAATGACCTTATTCACTTAACAAAATGCATCTACCTCCAAGTCAGCCAAGCAATAAATAAGCTTCTGTTTTGTCTAATTAGACTGAACTTGAGATTTAATTTTTTCTTATTCAATAGAAAAAAAAAGCTGAACTAAAAAATAGTTAATAATTCTGCCTCAGGTTCAATCAAGCACTGGAAGTCTTCTTTAAAATCACATCTCTGTTGTATAAAATATAAATTATACGCTACTATCTTAAAAATCTTTTTAAAATATTATTTTTGTGTTAAAGATGTTGATTTTCATAACAAAAGGGATTTCTTTGGGGATTTTTGATGATCTTTTAGATGTGGGATGAATGAGTTACGTTTGGAACTTTTAGCATCAAAGGTGTTCTATCTGTGCAGCGAATACCAAGATTTTCTTCATTATTTTAACCCAGCCCTCTTTTTTTTGAAACATGTCATCATACCAGGAGACATCTGTGGGCTTTCTAGTGTTTAAAAGGAACTCAAAAATTGAAATATTTCTTTGATACTGTCAGCATACTGACAATATTAGTATGACGGTATGAATATGACACAGATGACAAAGAACTAGATACACTGAGAAATATCTAAACTTGCACCCAAATGCATGCTGACTAGAAGTGGCAGAAATGATAATTGCTGTTTTTTAAGAACCTGTTTCATAATATTAGTATAAATATTAAAAATTTGTGAAGTGGAACCCATCAGTCATCTCATGGCAGAGAAGATTCTGTTTTTTTCTTCTCTCTTTATACCGAAACCAGCAAAGGCATACAATTTCAACACATTGCCTCAAAATTGTCGTTATTTGTTTTGTTTTCAGTAATATTAGATAATTTTTAAGCCTCTCTACAAAAACAATTCCAGTCAGGATTGCAATAAAATTTCTTTCATAGTAAATGTATGTATACTGCATAATATAGAGTAAAGCAAGAATAGTATGTAAAGTCAAAGATAGAGGCAAGAAACCATCAGACCGTGGTGTTAGAAGAGCTAAGACAAACATGGCCAACAAGTACTGGACTATCAAAATACCTACTCTCGGTTTATGTGTACCATGGGTATTTGAGATCTTATAACCAAATTCTGTAAATGAAAGAGAGTAAACTGAAAGTGCTATAGATTGAGGCATGCATGGGAGAAAAAAGAAGTCATGGAATAAAGAAAACATCAAGAAGCTTGGTGGGAGATTCAAGAAGCTTTATGTGGTAAGGAAAACAGGGTGATACAAAGTTTAAAGTTTTAAGAGGAGAGAGAATTGAATATATTTATTACAGAGAAGAAGCCAATTAAGAAGCATAGAGCTAAAGAGATTAATTATGAAAGGTTTAAGATCTCTATAATGGTGTTAAAAACTTGATGAGTGTACATGGTTTGAAGTATAAAATAGAGAATGGGAGAAAAAAATGCCCAGACAAATCTATAAGGATTGCCATAAAGTACTGAAGATCTCACTGAGAGAAAAGAATGCATATTTATCATGACACCAAATTTTGAGGCCATGTGTTTATCTAATGAGACTTTTCTCTAATTACAGTAGACATTTTCCAATAGATATTCTAATACTGAGAATGTACAAGGTACTGCGTGGAATAGAGAAGATAAAAAGACCATCACCTTTGGTAAAATTATAATACAATTGGGCATAAGTAGTTAAAATCAGTTTTAAAAATAAGCAGTGCAAAACAACAATGAATAATGATCTCCATATCCACAACTGAATAAAAACTGATTCTGTGATTCCATTTAGTCTTTGAATAACTCTTCCTCCTTTTTATAGCTAATCACTCATCTTTGATAATATATTACACAATTGAACCCTCAAGTAAGAAAACAATATCTATTTAAACATATTTCAAAAGAAGAAATGTATTCTTCACATACATTCAACAATATTAACTGAAAATGTTATTTTGCTGAGGGGTTTTGTCTATTCTGCTTTAATTAATAATTGTAAATCAGTGCTTGCAGAAATAATCTTGAAACTGAGGGCCCTGAGGTGTAGTTCTAGGTTATTACCATAAGAGGGTGGTGTTATGAAATGTAGGATAAACCCTTAAATTAATTCAGTCTTAGGAAATCAAATTGATTATTAAAAATAACACTTAAATAATTAAGATGAAGTTTATAGTAAATTAGATATCACCTTAAAGAAAGTATGAAAGTAACAGTTAAAATCCAGATTCTAGTATGGTTCTGATTATTTTCTGCTGTTCTGTCATAGATTGATTTGATTTGGCACCGCAAACGTGAACTCCGTCATTCCCAGTTTCTGTGTTAGTGTCTGTCTACTTCCCTAGTTTCTCTTGCCAATTTGAGTTTTGAGTAAAGCCAGCAAAATGTCAAAGTCTTTCTGCTGACCCAATGCCCTGCTTAAACTGTTTTTTCAAAATAATGATGAGACTCTCTCTATCTAAGTCACAGGAGAAATCTGTCCTTTCGTAGAGCCCCAGTAAATAATAGATACTGGAAATGGTTTAGCACTCTGTTTACATTAGTAAAAGCAATCAGATAATATCCCTGATGATTGAAGTAAAGTATCTTCATAAAAGGAGCATGTTTTTAAGACACACACATTTTCAATCCTTATGAAAATCTGTGTAATATTAGAATAATTCAATAAGTTATATTAATAATTAAAATATATTTTAAATGTTAAAATTAAATTCTAACATCCTTATGTATACATTATGTATATATATCATTAATAAATACACATGTGTTTTGAAAATGCTATTTTATGTAACAGTAATAAGAGTGAATATTTGTTTGAAATTATAACAGGTTTATTTAAATATTTAATTAAATTTATTTTATCATTTAATTCTCACAGTAAATGCATAGGATAGATTTTATAAGCCCCATTTTACAGATGGTAAAATGAATACCGAGCATGATTTTGGATATTGTATAGCCAATAAATGCCTTTGCTGTGTTTCAAAGGCAGGTGAGTATATCTCCTCACCTATGCTTCTATTCATTTTACTATAGTAAGAAAATACAATCTTCTCATGCTGTTTTTTTTTCCTTAATGAAGGTGGCAAAGCTAAATATCATTTCAACCATCATCGATTCCAAGTTATTGTCACATAACTGAATATCTCCTCATTGTAATATTTTCTTCGTATTCAATACTAAAGCAATTGATTTCCATAATGCTCACTGTGAAGTCTTTGTACTTTGAAAACTAATTTTAAATATAGTTAAATTTCTGTATTTCAATTAATTAGTGTAGCTAGAGAGTATGCCATAATATGCTTGAAAGCCATTTTGTTTGATAGTACTTTGGTTTTAAGAAGTTTCAATTCTCAAAAGAACAAACTTTGCAAAATCTGCAGATTCCATTTCTTATGTGAAAAATACAAGAATGTTGTTTCAATAATCCCTATGAACCTTATAGGTTAATGTTTTTAAGGGAGATATAATTCTATAAATATATATCTTGATTTCACTGTTTGTATAAAGGTATGGTTTATTATTAATAGATAAGAAAATATTTCCTAAATGTGTTAAACAAAAATGTTATATTGACTTCAGCATTTTCTTTTAATTGTCATTTATTAATATAAGTTTAGTCAAACCAGTTTACATGCCTATTTGGCCTATTTTTTTTTTTTTATTCCAAGGTATTGTGAGGGTACAAACATTCTAGTTACACTTTATGTCTTTGCCTCACCCAAATACAGGTTAAAGGCGTGCCCTTCCCTCCCTTTAGTGCTCCCCGTGTCCTTTAGTTGTAGATTTGC
>CAUYSK010048676.1:0-44568 GCA_963575035.1 Avahi laniger | reverse complement strand
TATGAAAAAATGCTCAACATCTCTAATCATCAGGGAAATGCAAATCAAAACCACAATGAGATATCACTTATCTCCAGTGAGACTGGCCTTTATCAAAAAGACCCAAAACAACAAATGTTGGCATGGATTCGGAGAGATAGGAACACTCATACACTGCTGGTGGGACTGCAAATTAGTGCAACCTCTGTGGAAAGCAATATGGAGATACCTTAAAGAGATTCAAGTAGAACTACCATTTGACCCTTCAATCCCATTACTGGGCATCTACCCAAAAGAGCAAAAGTTGCTCTATGAAAAAGACACCTGCACTTGAATGTTCATAGCAGCACAATTCACAATTGCAAAGATGTGGAAACAACCCAAGTGTCCATCAATACATGAATGGATTAATAAACTGTGGTATATGTATATCATGGAGTACTATTCAGCTTTAAGAAACAGTGGTGATATAGCACCTCTTGTATGCTCCTGGAGAGCGCTGGAACACATTCTACTAAGCGAGGTATCCCAAGAATGGAAAAACAAGCACCACATGTACTCACCATCTAATTGGTATTAACGGATCAACACATAAGTGCATATATAAAAATAAATCTATTGGATGTTGGGCAGGGGGGAGGAGGGAGGAGGGGATGGGTATATGCATACACAAAGAGTGCAATGCGCACCACGCGAAGGATGAACATATTTGAAACGTGGACTGAGTGGGGGAGGGGGGTAAGGGCAACACACGTAACCTAAACATCTGTACCCCCATATTATGCTGAAATAAAAAAAAAAAAGAAAGTTGGGACTTTGAAGCCACGCCCCTGATCTTGGGAGAGGGGAGAGGGTCCCCCCAAAAAAGTTAATCACCAGTGGCCAGTGTCTTAATCAACCATGCCTGCTTCATGAAACCGTTATGAAAACCTGAAAGGACAGGATTCAGACACCTTGTGGAGGCCGAACACATGGAAGTCTGTGGTAGGTGGCAACCTGGAAAGGGCATGAAAGCTCTCACCCCTTCCCCCTTACCTCATCCTATGCATCTCTTCATCTGTATCCTTTGTAATATCCTTTTTTTGTAAACTGATAAATATAAAAAAAAAAGATTAAGGTGAATTGGCTTAGTCTCTTGTAGTCTATAGAAGCTCTTCAAGATGTCAGTGAATCTGGGGGAGGGGCTTTATTCTCAGCTTTCTGTCTGTCTCCTGCCTCTTTCATGAATACTAATCTGTACCTTCCTATGTTGACCCAGATGCGAAATCAGCCCTTCTCTTGAGTTGCACAAAAATTGAACTCAAAGAAACTATTTGTGGATCTGGACTTCACTGAAGATTTGGGGTTCCTTTTGTACCTCTTATAGGCTTTATTGGAAAGTGTCGTATCAGTTTAGCTAAGGCTGGGAATCTAACTTCAGCCATGATCAACTCAACAAAGAAAAATATAAACCCTTTCATGTTATTAGGTAAAGCAAACAAGTAAAATAAGAGTTTGCCAAAGGAAGAACTTGCATGGGATTTAGAAGATGGAGTTGAAGCCAAAATCATTGCTCTCAGAGGGTTATTATAGTCAGAGGGTGCCACAGTTTACATGTCCCCTTCGAAACTCATGTTGGAATTTAATTGCTATTGTATCAGTATTAAGAGGTGAGACCTTTAAGAGATGATTAGGTCATGAGGGCTCTGCCTCATGGAGTGGTTAAGGCCATTATCCCAGGAGTGGGTTATTTATTATGAGAGTGGGTTTCTGATAAAAAGGATGAATTTGGCCTGATTTTCTTTCTGTCTCATGTGCTCCTTCATCATGTGATGCCTTCTACCATGAGATGACCTTTGAGAGATGCCACATGCCACAGTCTTACTCTTGAACTCCCCAGCCCCTAGAACTATGAGCCAAATAAATCTCTTTTCTTTATAAATTACCTAGTCTCTGGTATTCTGTAATAATAGCAAAAAAACACAGAAAACAAACAAACAAAAAAAAGCAGATGGTGACAGGTGTACAGAGAGGTTCTCTTAGCATCCCAGCTTGTCTTCACTTTCCTCTGCATCCAGTTTGTTTATTCAGTTGTTTCTTCTGTTGACAACTGGGGCCCCGAATCCAGCACCAGACCACTGTCTGTGGGCCCACTGACGAGTTTGCTATACAGAGGCAAGAGCTTCCCCTAAAAGCAGTAGTGTCCACAGACTTCCACATGAGCTCCATCTTTGTGGTCTCACTTCAGGAGCCACATGGGCTTGGATCCCACTCATCCATCCACATCAGTACTTCAGACAGAATGGTTGGTTAAGGTTTCACTAATCTTCCCACTCACCCCTTTCAAACATTCACTTCCTCAACCCCGCCACAATTGTCTGAAGTCTCATTCCTATGGTAAATGAAGTTCCTATATTACTCATAGCTTCAGGACTGATAATACAGACTTTAATCCTGGTTTTTTATTCCAGGGCCCACTGTCCACTTATTTCTCTTCTTTCATCTTCCCTTCTTTGTCTGAAGCAGCAGATAAATTGTTTCCTTTTTCTAATATCTAAAGATTATGTTTCTTCATCAGATCTTCAGGAACTCTCTTTTTACTCTAATATCATATCAAGACATTGTCCCAAATTCAATTAATCCTTCTTTAGAGGAATGTGAGCACTTTACCTGTGGTATTTAGATTTGTGCATTTACCTGTGGTTCCATGTATTTGGAGACATGCTAGGCATTATGATATTTGAAAAAAGGGTGGAGAGGGGTCTTTGCAGATGTGATTAAGTGGAGGATCTTCAGATGGGGAGATCATCCTGGATTATCGAGGTGGGCTCTAAATGTCATCACATATATCCTCATGGGAAGGAAGTAGAGCGAGAATTAGACCATCACGCAGAAGAGAAGGAGAGAGTGTGAGCATGGAAACACATTTGAATGAGGCAGACACAAGTCAAGGAACGGGAATAGCCACCAGACCCTAGAGGAGGCAGGGATAGGTTCTCCTCTAGTGTCTCCAGAGGTAGTATGGCTCTGCTGACACCACACCTTGATATCAGCTCATGAAAACTAGTTTCCAAATTCTGGTCTCCAGAGCTGTGAGAGAATGACGTGGAGTTTTTGGTAATTTGTTTGAATTGCCATAAGAAACTAACACATCACTCTAGTGTTATTTTCTTTGCGCCCATTGCTTGCAAACCCCAGAGTTCATGCTTCCTGCCCTTGCTTCTGTGCCCTCACATATGCAATTCTTCCCCAAGGACTGCCTCCTCCACATGTATTCATTTATACAACTTTGATTTTTTCCTTAAAAACACAGTTCAGACATTGCTATCTTGGTGAAATCTTTACTGAATCTTGGTTTGGCTTAGCTACTCTTCCTTTGCCTTCCAAAGCCACCTGTATTTCTGTGCCAGAGCACTTGTCATGCTATACTGTAATTACAATAAGGTTAACTTTTCTATTGCCCCCTGTAGAAAGCCTCTTGAAGGTAGAAATTATGTTCTTGATAGTTCCAATGTCTAGCATCAGGGTGGCATATATTAAAAACACAGTAAATATTTTTTGAATAAGAGAATATAAGATTAAATGAGACTGAGTGTAGGGAGTGATGGAAGTAACTCATATTAAAGTTTTTTCTGTTTATAAATTGCTTCAGAAAAAGATTTGTTAGAGAGGTATATATTGTGAAGTTGAGGGATTTTCTTGAGATTGCAGTTATCTCTGCTAGGCAAGTTTTTCATTCACATGGATTAGGAGAGATGATTGAAGAATGAATTTGCTCCAAGGATTGATTCATTCTTCCATGTATTGTTCCACTTACCAAATATACAGTGTTCATCTAAGGTGTGAAAGACACTATTGGCAAAAGAGAAATGAGTGAAAAAATGATTCTTTCATAATATGCTGAAATAAAAAAAAAGATTCTTTCCATCAAGAAATTTATACAGTCAGGAGATACAGTCTGTTCTTAGGTAATTATAATAAAATGCTATTTGTTATAAATGATGCAGTGGTTCATTAAAAAGAAAGAGAATTCCTCATATTAAGAGATCAGGGGAGAACTTTTTAAAGAGGCAGCTTTATAGCTGGGGTTTGAGAAATGGACAAACACAGAAAGATACAAACCAATTAGCAGACAGAATGCATGTAGGAGGGCATGCAAATGAAAAAATGCAGGGTGTTTTCTGGAAATGGCAAGTAGTACAAACTACTGAATTGTAAAGTTCAGAGTGGGAGAGTGATGGAGGACAATGTTAGAAAAATAGACTGTGTGTAAATTATGGCAGACACTGAATGCTGAGTTAAGGAATTTGAATCTTACTCTGTAGGATTAGGGGGCGCATACAAGACTTTGATGAAAGAAATAACATTACCAGAATCATGCTTTAAGAGTTTTGATCTATTGGAAGGGGAATGTTGTATATATCAGAGTTGCAGAGAAGGAAGGCAAGGAAGTCTCTAAAGAGATCTTTATAGAAATCTAGTGAAAGGCAATAAATGAACAGCAAGGACAGGTGACAAAGGAAAGGAACAGAGAGGACAGATGACAAAGGAAAGTGTTAGGACCTGGTCAGCTTTAAAATTGATCATGAAGGAGATGCTAGGGCAAAGATTACCATGGCATTTTGATTGAATGAGATTGGTGATCATTCAAATCATAAGGAGAAATAAGGAAAAATATAAACAAGAGCATAAAGAATACAGTTGTATACAATTGATAAAATATCTATTAAACCTAATACAAATTCAACTAAGTAAGTTAGGAGAACTGATTATTTGAGCCACAGTTTTGGAGTCATGTATTGATCAGTCTCCTCATACTGCCTTTCAGAGGACCCTTGATTGAAATTTGTATTGGCAACAGCACAGTATCATGGTACTCACCACCTTGACCAGGAAGCCCCAAAACCATGATGAGCATCTTTTCAGGCTGTGCTGTGAAGACTGGGATAGCTAAGGTATATGAAACATTGGTTGTCCCATTCTACCTACCTCTGTAGTAGGGCTTCAACTGGACAGAACGCAATTTTAAAATCCAGAATGGATCCTTAACATACTCAGAACATCTTCATCATCCAAATCCTCATTTGGGGTTTGCCATGGAAACCCTCTTTTGACACAGCCTGGTCCCCGTGGCCCATGAAATACTAGCTCTTCCCTCTTGTCATCAGGTGGAACAACTCCTCAGCTCTTCCACTGGCTCACACTTGCTTGAACCACACTATGTATTATTTGATTTATGGCACATGGGAACTCCAGTTGTACAATCAGTTAGCATGTGGTACTTACATGATTTATGACATATGATCACTTGGCTCCTCTAGTCCTACTGTACCAGCCTTGAGTCTTAAAGTTCTGTTGTTTCTTTTCTTGCATTCATCTGTGACTACAGCCTTTTTTTGAACTATTTTTATATATTCGATATCCAGCTCCCAATTGTATTGAAGCAATCAGTAGAGAAACAAAGGCTAGAAGCGCAAGGTGATTAAATTGCTTAGGAAAGGAGGGTCGATACGTTTTATTTTTCATGCTAGCTCTTTAAAATGGAAGTGGCACTTTGGAGCACGGGGTTAAGAAGTATTTCTGTACTCAGTGGAAAGGATACCATAATTAACAATGTGTTCCTTGTGCACATGAAGACATTCATTGTGTCCCTGCATAACACATTCATGCAGGTACATGCCATTCTTGCCCTAGGGGGCTAAGGGTAGCAGTCTGAAAACAGAACATTTTGTCAATGGGTGTGATTGTTAAATTTTATGTCAACTTGGCAAGGCTATGGTGCCCAGTCGTATTGCTAATTTAGATGTTGCTATTAAGGTATTTTTTTAGAGGTCATTAACATCTAAAATCAGTTGACTTTAAGTAAAGGAAATTACCTTAATAATGGGGGTAGGCCCGCTCCAATCAGTCGAAAGTCCTAAGGGCAAAACCAGGTTTTCTAGAGAAGAAATTCTCTACCAAGACTTAACATAGAAATACTGCGTGAATTTCCAGCCTGTCAGCATGCCCTACAGGTTTAGACTTACTAGTCCCCACAATTGCGTGGGCCAATGCTTTAATTATACACACACACACACACACACACACACACACACACACACACACATTCTGTTGGTTCTGTTTGTCTGGAGGACTTTGCTTGATACAATAGGGGTTCATCCTTAAAGAAAAAAATTGGTTTAGCATCAGGCTAGAACATGGCAAAAGTCTAACTACAGTTATCACTTTAATAAAATAAATAGCCATACGTGTTACAAGTTTTGATAATACATGAAGATTAGAATTTACTCCCCAAAAGATTAGAATTTTTTCTCCAAGAGCTACATTAAGGAATCAAAGTTCTCCTTCATATCCCTAGAAACTAAAATGATACCATTTTAGGGGGAATGGAATTGATTGAGCCAAAGCAGACTCTGCTTCTGCAAGTATTTCCTCTTGCTCTTGCCTGCGCATGCCACACAGGTCATGTTTGATGAAGTTCAGAGGCATTGATTAGATGAAATAAGAGAGGTGGCTGACTTCCTTTCCTTCCACATAATACGTTCCCAAAGACTTAAATGCCACTTGGCTTTCCTAGCAAAGTTTGCCATTTTCTGTTATTCAACCATATTTTTTCCGTGTGACCTGCAACAGCTGTTCTTTCACCAATTCCACCATTTCTACCTGATAAATTAAAAACAATTCTAATTAAATGCTATAATGAAACTATCAATCAATGTTACTGAGGCAGAACTTTAAGGTAATTAGTTATTGATACCACAAAGCAGGGTTTTGTTAAGATGAAAGTAGGATGGGAGGCTGGCTCTAGGATTCTTGCAGTACCTATGGTCATGGTTGGAAATATATAAGTGATTTATCTGGTTGTTTTCTCAAAGGGCATTTGTTATGTTAATGTGGTCCACGGGAAAAGTATAATAATATCGTTTTGAAACATAACACAACGGTTCTTGATACAACCAGTGAGGCCTACGGGAATAGAATAGATTATTTTCCTTGGAGAGCCTTTGTAATAATTAATTTCTATGGAAAAAACAATTGATTTGAGAAATTAATAGAAATTATGAAGGTATAATGAAGACTTTTCTAGTTTGTATACCACTCTTATTCCAGGGAAACTGTGATAGAGAGAGCTTGAAAACAGGGCTATTTCCTATTATTAATTTCATGCCTTGCATGTTTGCTACCCATTGTACCTGGAAAGTAGTCAGTAATTGCTCACAGAATGAATGCCTTAGTGTTTAGGGTGATTGTATTAAGCAGCCCAGTTTCATTTTCCATGGCACTTTATTAAAATGAAATACCAGGAATAAAAACTATACCTATAAACACACCCTTCTTTTAACAACTCAAAAATTCATGCACTGAATGTATAAACATGGAAAAAAAGAAGTGAAAATCTATTACCATACTAAGATTGGGTCATCCGTTCTCTAGAATGTATAACAAATGCCTAGTGCTTAGATTTTTTTTTTTTTCATGAATCTCAGTGACAGTGTTAGCATGTCAAAATAAATAAGATTAGTTTATTTTGTATATAAATGTAATACTGTATGATTGTTTATTTATTCAGTAACTATAAAAGTGTTATGCATTGCAAACTTTTACTTTAACCAGTAAAGGAATTTGTAAAGATTACTTGTAACTTATGGCTCTCCAGGAGGGTATGAGAACCTGACTCTTCAGCCACTGATTCAGGGACAATTTTTGTGGTCCCACCAAAGGGCCTTCTGCAGGGGAAATGGCATCCTATTACTGCTTGGTCTTCTTAATTCTGGAGACCAGAAGCTCTGCTACTGCTACGTGCAAGGAATGAGGTGTCTCTCCCATCACAACTGCCAGAATATCAATTATCAATTACCACATCCTCGGAAGTGTGTGTCTGTCACCTTGCTCAGAACCCAGGTGTGTTCAGGTACATGTTAGTGGCAGAGTCTATGTCACATATCTGTACCCTGTTAGCAGGGATGTCTGGAGATACAAGTTCTCTGGCCCTACCTTGGAATGACAGACTTCCTAAAAGTAGAAAATGACTAACATATAAGGAATGTTCAAGGTGTGTTGATGCATGTTTACTATGAAGAGACAGTCCAGGTGGACAACTTGTATATAGTATTAGAGGCTCGTGGGCTCTTGATATGCTTGAACTATTTTCAAATAAAAGGGACTATCCTCTAATCTGTAAATTATAACTTCATCAAGTTATTCATAATCCTCCAGAGTAGTGCAAATTTGGATTTTTATTGTAATGAATGTGAAACAAAATTACCTAATCAATAAGAAATTTCTGGTATTATATGATGCAGGAGACACAAGTAGACATTGTCTGATTTTAGTGACATTTTCTCTGTGAAGGAATTTATAAACTATAATGGAAAATACGGAAAATAGCACTGAATATATTACATTGGCTTGGAAAGAATTAACTTATAAAAGAGTTTGAAAAAGAACCTTAGATGCATAATTTAGCAGGACATCCAAGGTCAAGGCCAGAATGATCAGTTATTGGTGTTGGCTATATTTGTTAGAGGGAAGAGTTCAACTTTTAATAGTGAGATCTATTGAAGAAAATAAAGATTTATCCTTGGAGATGTTTCAGGGTATACCATGAAGTCAAGGAAAAATATGCAGTAGGAAACAATGCCTTTGTCACGAATTTCTCCATTTGAAAGAGATTTAAAATTCAATTCTATAGGACTGCTTGCAGGCAAAGAGATCAGCAAAATCTGAGTACTTTATTCTAATATATGCTAATTTCTTCCACCTAACCTCAACTTTATGCTAATTTTCTTCTATATAACCTCATAGATATTTTTCCTATTTCCTGGGAAAGTTTTAAAATATTAAATAATGTGTTTTTTCATCCCGCCTGATAATTTCATCCTCCTGAACTTTCTTATTCAAATAGCTAGGGCATCCTGGGCCATTGCCTCTGGAGAGGGATATGGCAAGCTAGAAAGAAAAAAATAGCCTGCCAATCTCTTCCTGGCTTTGGTTTAAAGCCTAAAGCACTTAAGGGTAATTGAGAGAGCTCCAAGCACAGACAAAAATGTTTGGCGAAATATGAGATAGAGGAAAAGTGTTCCACCTCCCCTGCTGGCTCTGCACATTCTGCATCCCCACCCTTTCTTTTAACATGACCATGTTTTTTAGAATAGAGTCACTGAAGTTGAACTCTCGGAATCAGCAATCTTCCCAAAAAAGGCTGCCTACCATGTCCTTCCAAAGCCTCAGAGAGTGCCTCAGAATGTCCCAGAAGCCAAAGGATTTCTCCAACACCATGCATTGCATAAAAGCTGCAAAGACTCTGTACCTGTAGGGCTCATGTGCATGGGAATAGGGCATGTCTCTGTTGCTACCTGGGTGTACCAATGACCAAAGACCAAACAGGAGGAAGGACATACCATTAGATGCCTACACAGAAAAATGACATGAAGACACAGACCCCCACATTGACTTATGTATGTTATACAAACCCTAACTAGAATCTGGAAGCTTACCCAGGGAGAAGAAAGGGAAAACATCAAATTGGCTGAGATTTCAAGATACTATCCAGATTTTGAAAGATAAATTATGCTTCTATAGAAAAAATAAAATGCTTCTTTCTACGTGTGAACTGTGAACTAGGATAGTACACAGAGAAATGGAAGAAAATGCTTTTATGTTCGTTTTTGATCAGAATAAACTTAAATATAGTTATTTGTTGAACACAAATGTATTTATTTGCCATTTATAGAATTAAGAATTCTACTTGTATAACAATAAATATCTTTATTCTTTATACTTTATGGAGGGTATGTGATTTTGTAATATTTATTTATGTGAATGGGGACAAATTCAAAGGAAAAGTGTTCTTTACGGCAGTAGTAACTACTTGTCACCTAAAGTTTTAGGATATTTTGTCTGTCACCATTATTGGCCTCTTGTTTTCTACTTTATTCTAATCATTTTATGATATCTGCTGGGTCTAATAATTTGTTTTTGAATGTTAACAAGGTAAAATAAATAAATACTACACATTTTCAAGTAGAAAATATAGACTTTGAAGATATAATGCATTAAAGTATTTAGGTATTTGAGAGCCAGGCTTAAATGAGACCCATGAGTAAGGTACAACTTGCTATTCTTATCTCACTAATTTTTGACTGTTCTTGATCCAGGTTTTAAATACAGGCTTAAGAGGAATATTTCTTTTGCCAGCATGGTGTCTTTTCATCTCAGTTCAGAAGCCTTTCCAGGACTCACACATAATTCTGTCTCTTGTTCTTTGGGAACTTAGAGTTTTACATAAGCTAACATTCTCTCTCTCTCTCTCTCTCTCTCTCTCTTTCTCTCTCGCTTTCTTTTCTCTAGATTTCAATTCCTCTACCACAAAAACCAAACAAACATACAACATTTCCTTTTTATAACTTATTAGAATAAGAGCCACTTTTAATTTGAAAATCTTCAACTCTTATCCTACCACCATTCTCTCATATCCTAATCGAGCAACCAGAGAACCAGGAAAATTAAAAAAGTCAATGATGTCACTGACTGCATAGAACTCTGAGATCTGAAAAAATACAAGGAGAATTTTTTCCTCTCCATAGAACTAACCGGCTCTAATTTTTCTTCTATTCTTAATTTAATCAATAACTTTTATAGATATGAATTATATTAATGAATGAATTTATATGTAAGAATGAGTAATTGGGTTTACATGAAGAATACATTTATTCATTGACATTTGAGCTATAACTCTTTATCAACTTTTAGAACTTTCTTCTAACCCAGTCTCCTTTAACAAGTGAAAAAGCTTTCTGTTTCCATCCCAGGTTTACTCTACTTTTAAAAAACACACTTAAACATTTATTTATGGAGGTCCCAATATCTGTAAGCTCCTGTGCTATGCCATGCCTGAGATAAGAAGATAAACAAAATGTCTTCCCTCAGGGAGCCCACATTCTTGTAGAAAAGATAAGACTTATCCACATATAACAATAATAAAAGTAGTAAATGATAAATTCCACAAGAAAGGTAGAGATAAATTGCTATGGGCGTGAAAGGCTAGGGAGATTACAGAACATAACATGGTTTTAAAAGAAAGTGTTCCTTTCGAAATGTAAATACTATAAAACAGTGTGTGTATTTTTTTAGTGTGTCTCTTGAATATATCTAACTACATTATACTTTTCTTTAGTGTCTCAAAAGAGTTTACTGATGATTTTATGTGACACAGAGTTTGTCTTTTATTTGGGAAAGACTTTGGCATATTGACCCATGGCAGTGATGCCCAGAGATTATCACTGCACTTTGCCTGGAAGGTACCATTTTAATGTGCTGGGGAAGTCTGAGCCCTGTGCAGGCACAGAGTGTAGTAACAAAAGGGATTGTTTTATGTGTAAGATATTTATTAAGCTTGATGAGAACAGGTAGGGGGATAACTTTTTGGTATGTCCGACCACAAATGCAACCACTTTATGATGGAATTTTTATAATCTGGTTGTAAGATTTTTCTTTTCTGATTGATGTCGTCAAAATTTTATAGTTTCTGTTTGCTTGCTGAGTTGAGGAATTAGAGCAATGGTTGGCATTTAAGGACCCCGAATGCAGAGGGTATTTGAAACATACAGAAAGAAAAGCCTTTCCAACAGGAAACAGATGGGATGATTTGTTCTAATGGGCCATGTGTTCTTGGCTGGCCTAAATCCGAGTATGCTGACTCCCTATGCCCATTTGATTTATACTGAAAAGAAATTTCTTTTCAACCAAAAGGGCTTTGGGACTAAAACTCAAGATTGGCTTTTATGATTTGTCCTTGTTAAAATTATTTCTAAGGCACATAAGCAAAACTTTGCTTAAGCCAGATAAATTAAGAACAGGAATTTATTTGCTTATGTAATCGAGGTCTGAGTTCAAACATACTCAGGTATAGATATAGGGGCTCAAAAACTACCATCCAATCCTTAGAATTTTCACCATCTCTCAGCAAAACTTGCCCCTGTGCTAGTTTCACTTGCAGGCTTAGGTCTAACACAAAAGAGGGGACTCCTGCACTAGTCCTTAGAGGCACTCTGATTGAACAAAAGTGGATCATATGTCTACCATTCCTGAACTGATCACAGTTGCAAGGGAATTGTTGATAGGCTGGAATTGGGTGATGTGTTCCCTGCTGGAAACAGAAATAATTCCCCACCTAAAAGTTCATCTACTGAGGAGGAAAGTTTGGTGGGTGATCAGAGAAAAATAAATGACCATTAAGTGTTCTAGAGCTATGGTCCCCAATCCCAGGCTGCAGACCAGTACCAGACCAGTACCGGTCTGTGGCCTGTTAGAAACTGGCTGCACAGCAGGGGATGAGCTTGAAGTGAAGCTTCATCTGTGTTTACAGCCACTCTGCATCACTGGCATCACCTCCTGAGCTCTGCCTCCTGTCAGATAAGCAGTGCATTAGGCATTAGATTCTCACAGGAGTGTGAACTCTACTGTAAACTGCTCATGTGAGGGATCTAGGTTGCCCACTCCTTAGGAGAAACTAATGCCTGATGATCTGAGGTGGAGCTGAGGCAGTGATGCTAGTGCTAGGGAGTGGCTGCAAATACAGATTATCATTAGCAGAGACCATAATAAATCAATTGCTTGCAGACTCATATCAAAACCCTATCGGTGAGTGGTAAATGTCAATGTAATAATAATAGAAATAAAGTGCACAATAAATGTAATGTATTAAGATCATCCTGAAACCATCCCCTCCTCCCTCTGCACTCCCCCATAGAAAAATTGTCTGCTTGAAACCAGTCCCTAGTGCCAAAAAGGTTGGGGGCCGCTGTTCTAGAGGCCTTATTACTTTTTAGTGTGGATCAGATGCTTGCCCAATAGCCAGGAGGACCAAGGAGCTCTCTGCTATACAGAGGTCCAAGGACCTGTTTTGGGGTTCCTTGCAAACAGTTATTAAGAACAATAAAAACATTCCTTAAAAGTAGAATATATGAGTATGTTTGTGAATGTATGTGTATACAGAGTGGGAAGAAAATGTATGAATACGTATTTGTTCGGCAAATTCTTAAAAGATATATATGTATATCTCCTAAAAAAGGATTCAAAAATAGTTTAGTAACATTAAACTGTATACATATGTTTTTACATACTTGTATGAAAAAAATATTATTTATGTATAATTCATAAAATTATTTAATACTAAACCATTTTAATTTTGTTTTTTCTTTTGTTTTCTTAAGTTTCTACAATCATCTATTGTAATTCAAATAATAAATGGCTATTTTAGAACTATGTAGTTGAAATGATCCAAGTAACTGTGTTACTAAACTATTAAAGTAAATTTTTGTTTTTTTCTCAATTGATTTGCAGATATAAAACCAACCTAACACTGATAATTAATATAGGTCATACTTAGGAACTGCCAAGTAGAAGATGTAACACACTGAGCTGTAGTCTTCCCCTCTGAGCTCTCCTCTTTTTCTTCTATGAATTCTTTCTGGCAACTAAGCTTATATTTGAAGCCGTGCTATATATCCAGATATTTTGTTCTCTCTTTTAATAAATAGCAACAACAACAACAATAATAATGACAATAAGAATAATAACAGCAGCTACCACTTATTGCACAGTCACTATGTTTTAGGTACAGAACTAAGTACATTGTAGACATTATCTAATTTGATCCATACAACAACTCTAGCATTCATTTGTTTACTTAATCAAGGGAAATTTATTTAAGAAGTAACATTTATTTATTTATTTATTTAGGAACAGGGTTTTGCTCTGTTGCCTAGGCTGGAGTGGCATTATTATAGCTCACTGTAGCCTCAAGTAATACACCTGCCTCAGTTTCCCAAGTAGCCGGGACTACTGGTGTGTGCCACTATGCCTGGCTATTTTTTAAAATTTTTTGTAGAGTTGGGGCCTCACTATGTTGCCCAGGCCAATCTCGAACTCCTGGCCTCCAGTGATCCTCCCTCCTTGGCCTATCAAAGTTCTGGGATTACAGTTGTGAGCCACCATGCCTAGCTGAAAGGTGGATATTTTATTATATAGAGATGAATTGTGCAAAAAAAGAAGCCGCTAAAGGTGAAGGAATAGACAGTGGTGTAGTCTAACAATGACATGAGTTCCCTAGAAAAAGAGTATTAAGTGCTAAGAATGGTGAGGACCTACATCTGACTCCAGGTAGCTCTTCTGAGGTGGGTAGCAAGAATTCTGATTGAGGAGGGGGGTATGCCTGCTTGTGGAACACAAATCTACCATGCAGCAGCTTTGTCACCAGGAGGAATGAAGAGAAATTGGCATGTCCTTTAAGATTAAGGCCATGCTTTCTGTTGTGGTGTAAATGTGTCCTCCAAAATTCATGGATTAGAAACTCAATCCCCAATGTAACAGTGTTGGGAGAAGGGGCCTTTGGAGAAGTGTTTAGATCATGAGGGTTCTGCCCTCATTAATGAATTAATGCTGCTGAAAAAAGGGTTTGTGGGAGTTGGTTCTTTCTTCTCACCCTTCTGCTTTCCGCCATGTGCCTTGACCTTGCATCTTGGATTCCACAGCCTTCAGAACTGTGAGAATCAATTTCTCTTCTTTACAAATTAGCCACTCTCAGGTATTTGTTGTAGCAGCGCAAAACTAAGACACTTTATTTTAGCTAAAGCCTTCATCTGAGTTTTGTGTTCACTTCTGTCATTAACTTAGGGAGAGATGATCAGAAAATTATTTTCTCTTGTAACTTTGGTTTTTCTCCCTATATCTTGTATAGTATGGTACTTGCTGTTAATATTCAAGAGTGAGAGCACTAGTGCTTGAGAGACCTGAGTTTCAAAACACAGATGTGCCACTCACTACCTAAGTGAAGTTGGTGAAATAACCTAACCTTTTCAAGGCTTAGTTTTCTCATTTATACAATTGGCTTAGTATAGTTGTTAGTAGCATTTGTCAAATGCCTGTAGCTGAGCGCTATAGTGGTCAATTGTATAGAATGGAGACAGATTGCTGGGTTCAAACCCTGGATCTACCTCTTACTAGCTGTGTGACCTTGGACAATCTTCTTAAATTTTCACTGCCTCAGTTTCCTTCTCTGTAAAATGAGGATAATAATTTATTGTGAGAATTACATGAGTTAATCTATGTAAAGTGCTTGAAGCAAGGCTGGGCTCATAGTAGGCTCAATATCCATGTTTATTTTTAATATATTAGTTGTTTCTTCTAGGCTAGTTGAGAGAACTAAAAGAGTGACTATTGATTATAAAGCATTCAGCATAATGCTTCTACATACTAAGTGTTCTAATAACATATATTAAGGTTAAGGAGCCATAATATTAAGCAGATTGATACAAACATTACAGACTAGCAAGCACACAATAGGATTCACCCTTATTTCTGTTCTTAAGTTAGATATTTAATAGTTATCCTAAGGCAGAATTGTTTCAATGATGAGATATCCATGTAAACACTTCCCTTTGTAACTCCCCTAAATTTATCAGTTTATTTCAGGGGGTCCCTGATAATCCTATGAAAGATTTGTTTCATCTACCTTTCAGTTCTTTCTCAGTATCTATTGTTGGTTCTTCCTCTCCATCTTTACTCATTCCTTCTTTCTCCTAGGCTCAAACTCTTAATGTTGGGGAGCCTTGCTTAATGTTCTATCATGTCCCTTTACTTTATACTTCAATCAAGTCTCCATAGATGAATTAATCCAGACTTATACTTAAACATCATCTACTAACCAAGCTAATATTCCTAAATTCTATCCCTAATTTGAACTTCTTCCTTGAACTTCACACACTTATGTGATATATTTACATGAAGGTCTAGTGGGCATTTCACATTTTACATGCTCAAAACCAAACTGTTAGTTCTGAGTTCCTTCTCTTCATTTAATTCTGTGTTCTGAACTAACCATTAATTCAGTTGTTCTAGACCAAAAATAAAAAAAAAACGGGGGCAGGGAGGATGATCTTTATCTCTGTCACTTCCTTACCACATCCAATCCATCAACAAGTTTTGTTAAACATATCAACATATCATTCATTAATTCATACAAATAATTCATTTTTCTCTATCCCTATTGGTACCACCTTTATCCAAACCACCATTATTTTCCTATTGAAATTCTGTAACGGTGTCCCCAACTATCCACTTTTCTTGCTTGTACTTTTATCTACCAACCCTGTACTCAGTAGACCAGATCGTGTTGTTCCTCTGTTTGAAGCCTTTTGGTGGCTGCCCATTGAAGGATATTAGATCAGAATTCCTACACAAAAGAGGCACTCCTTCGAGGAGGAAGACAAAAACAGCAGATAACCTACAAAGGAAAACCTATCAGACTAACTGCAGACTTCTCAGCTGAAACCCTGCAAGCCAGAAGAGACTGGGGACCCATCTTCAATTTTCTAAAACAGAATAATGGCCAACCTCTATTTTCTTCTATGACTTCACCTTAAACTACTCTCTCACCACATTCAGGTCACATTGTCCTTCCTTCCTGACCCTGGAACAAATTAAACTCATAATTTTCTCAGGGCCTTTGCCCCAGATTCAACCTGTTTTTGGAATGATATTTTTTATAATCTTCATTCTTGACATTCAGATCTCAGTTTAGATGCCAGCTCTTCAAAGAGGCCATCTCTAATCATCCAATCTCAAGCAGCCACATAGTTGTTTCCTAATGTATCATTATCTTTTAATACCTTACAGAACACTTTTTGACCATTTGATACTTTTTCTCATTTGCTTACTTATTTCTTTCTTTATTTTCAAACTGACTCACAGTAGTTTTGGGGGATGGTTTTTGTCCTCCACTCCAGGTAACAATTAACAATGTCCGGAGATATTTTGGTTGTCATAATGCAAGAGGTGCTAAACATTCTATAGTGGGTTGAGTAGTTCTCTACCACAAAGAATTATCTGCCCCAAAATGTCCATAGTCACTAATATTGAGAAACTCTGCATCAGAATAAAACAATAAAAAAGCAGGGACTTTGCCCATTTTATTTATGTGGTATCCCTAATGCCTAAAACAGTAGCAGGCATAGACAGAGCATTTGATACATATACTGAATAAATAAATGTTTAAACATAAGATTTGGAAGACTTCAATAGGATAAAGAATCCCTTTTGATATATATTGAAGCAGTCTTGATGTCAAAAGCTCGATAAATATCATGACCTCAGAAAAATCTAAATTGATGGTATTTGGCATTGATGGGGTAAAGAAAATAGAACTTAAGGAATGATGGTCATCAGAAACCCCACCCCTACTTCACTTTGAATATGAGGGATCTCTGTGAATGATGTAAATCTAGGTCAAAATATTCTGTTTTGAAAGCAGCTTGCATAGTGATTATGAGTAAGCACTTAAAAACCAGATTTCCTTGGTTTGAGTTCTCCTCCACCATTCCATAACTGCATGACCTTATACAGCTTCTTGAGCTTCTTCATCCCTCCATTTCTAACTTGTAAAATGTGGATAATAATGAAAGTACCTTCCCTGTGAAATTGTTTTGAAAATTACATCTGAGACAGTATGTGTAAAGCACTTGGAACTTAGTGCTTAATACAAACTGCATGTGTTATATCTCTTTATAGGTTAAAAGAAAATGTTCTGTCTGTCCTTGATATCTAGGGGTTCTCCTGGGAACCTTGACGACTCAGGAGAGAGTTCCCTGATGACAGAAATAAATGTTAGCTATGAAAATCATTCATTATAAAAAATAGTGAGCTAGGATTCCATGATATTAGTATATGTGCTATAAGATGATGATGATGGTAAAGATGGGATTCTCAATATAATAATCTCCATTCAAATTCCCTTTGACATGGGACTAAGGAGAGCAAATGAGATTCCAGCTCTTATATAGTCAGCTTGGAGTCAGGAATTAAACAGTTATAAAAATGAGCTACAAGTTGAAAAATATGCACACCCATCTGCCATTATGGCCACAGAGCTGTGCAGGGTTCTCCACTCCTTCTGCTCTCTCTGGTCGCACCTCCTTTGGTTATCATTCCTCTTCTTGCTCTGCCTCTTGGCAGGTGGTGACAATTGATTGAAAATAAGTATGTGGGAAGTGGTTGTGTACCTTGGAGGAATTTCTGAGATAAATAGGAGGCCTTGTACTTATTATATGACTAATGAATGCTGTTTTCCCTCACTGCACTCAAATTGTGGGCAGTGTTATTGAACCTAGCCTTGGTCAACTATGCTATTGATTTCTTTCTGTGATTTCAGATTCTCTTCTCGAGTAGCCTTAACTAAAGATCTGAAATGGGAAAACCAACTGCAAATTAGACAAAATGTGCACTGAACTTAAGACCTACATTTTATTTTTTGATTTTATTTTTGATTTTGATTTTTATTGTTTTCACTTAATGACTAATGATGTTGAAAGACTTTTCATGAGCTTGTTTGCCATTCATGTATTTTCTTTGGTGAAGTGTATTTTAAATCTTTTGACCATTTTTTAACTGGATTCTTTTATATTATTCGGTTTTGACAGTTCTTTACATATTCTTTTTTTTCCTACACTTTGCATTTCAAGTTTATTTCTTTTCAATACTCATATGTTAACTCTGAAATATATATATTTTTTTAATTTCAGAATACTATAGGTGTACAGATGCTTTGGTCACATAAATTGCCTTTGCACTGCCAGAGTCAAAACTACAAGTGTGCCCATTCCCCAGACAGTGCACACTGCACCTGTTAGATGCGAATTCACCCAACCCCCCTCCCCCCTCCAATCTGCCCAATTCCAGATCAATGTTACTTCCATATATGCACATAAGTGTTGATCCATTAGTACCAATTTAATGGTGAGTACATGTGGTTTTTCCATTCTTGTGATACAAAACTCTGAAATCATGAGTAATTTTCTATTTGGTTTGGCTCACATGCACCTTGGATTGCTGTCTTGATGTCACCTTTCTGAGACCTCATCCTGGTGGATGTTGGAAAGGGAACTTGCATAGGAGCTACCACAGTATTTCCCCTGATTTTTCTGCAGGTACTAGTGGAGGTTTGTGTGTATTTGGGCTCTTTCTAAAGGGGTTGTATTTGGGTCTCAAGGACACTAATGACTTGGTAATAGGTTTGGTGGGTATTATAACCATTGCCTTGAACTTTCCCTCTTCCGTCTCCCTGTCCTCTTCTACAGAACTTCATGGTGCTTGTGAGTCTTCTCATAACTCTGTGTAGTGACGACCATCTGCCTTGAGAACACTGGAGTCTGTTTAGAGAGCCAGGGAGCTCTGTTCCTAAACAGGACCCAAGCCAGCTTCCATCTGATGGGGAGGTACAGATCCCTAAAATCTGGCTTACTGCTAAACCATTGGCTTCTGACATTAACCTTCCAGCAGCAGTTGGTATAGATAATATATCTCATGATCTCCTGTAGTCAATAGTCATTCCAAAAAGCCAGAGATTGATGTAAGAGTCACTCAGTAAATGCCTGAGAATAAAATACAACTCATGGAATGCAAGCACAAACATCTATTGAGTAACTAGTTTGTGTTTGGCCCAAATATGAGGGCAGTAAGAATAATAAAAATAGTAATTACCATATTATATATAATAAGGTCTAATATTAATGAGTATTTACTCTCTGCTAGGCCCTATGCCAAGAACTTTATATCCTTTTTCTGTTTGTTTATGTACAAAAGTTCAATGATGATAATATTTAGCATTAACTGATGCCTTCTTATGCCTAGCAGTGTTCCAAACACGTTACATATATTATCTCATATAATGTACATAATAAATCCAGGAAGTAGGTATTATTATTAATATAGCCATTTTAATGGTGAATAAATTATAGTAATTAAGGGCATTCGGTGTATTTATCTCAGCACCATATTCTAAAAATTTTCAGGTTTCTTCCTTTCACTTACATGGTGGAATTATGTGTCTTGGATCATTGGAGGTTGATTGGAACAATTGACAACATATGGGCAATGCCTAGCCAGAGCATTTAACTGCTGCTTTCTGCAAAACCCAGTAGTGCTCCCATTTTCTTCAAAGTTACCTGAAATGTTCCAGAGAGTGGCATATACTTCAGGCTGGCTTTTGGATTGAAGACAATGTAGAAGCAGTGCCAATTTGGATTGAATAGGTAGCATAAGTAGGAAAGAAATATTTATTGTTTTAAGTCACTGAGATATTTGTTCATTTGTTATTACAGCATAACCTCCCCCATCCTGATATACTTAGCTAGTAAGTAGTAGAGCAGCAATGAAACATGGACAATCTCATTCTAGAGCCTGGGTTCTTAACAGCTATGACAGATTTCTTCCTGTGGCATAGGTATGCTCTTTCTCTGAATTTAAACTTAGACAGGCTCTGAAAGATTTTGATACTTGCTCAATTTCTCAGAACTAGTAAATGAAAAATTTGTTTCTTAAACACAGGTCCATACTGATAGACACTCTTCTATAATGCCTACCTAAGAGTAAGACATAGTTTTTATTCTGGGCTTTGCTATGCAATTTATGCTATAATAGAATCAAATGCATGCAATGCAGAAAAGCGTACAAAGGACTGACTCTTTGTGTGTGTGAAATTGCTTACAGAGGAGGAGACACATGCAACATATATTGATAGATTTGGTGGGCGGAGTTTTAAGATAGCCCCCAAGACTCCTGCTTCCTAGTGTATATGACCAACAAACTCTCCCCCCCTTGAGTATGGGAGGACCTGTGAATAGGATGGATGCCACTCCAATGATTAAATTTCATTATATGGCAAAGGTGAGGGGACTTCACTGAGGTAATAAATGTCCATAGTCAGCATGACTTTTAGTTAATGGAAAGAGAGACTATCTTAGACAGACTTGGCTTAATCAATGGCAGAATAGAGTTGACCAGGAAGAAAATCTGGACTCCACTGCTGGATTCTGGTGTTTGAGCAGAAGCAGAAAGCAGAAAGCACCCAGCTGTAGCACTGCATGATATCTTTCCGGAGGTTCTGTGGAAAGATAGACATATTTAAGTCTAAACATTAAGTCTATGGCATTTAGAGTTGATTCCATTACAAAATAACTGCTGATTTTGCTTTTTCCCAAAAGGATGATTAGAGACTATAGACATGTATGAACATGCCTATGTGACTTCTCTGAATTCCCTATTTCCTCACCAAGGAGACAGACCATGAGATAGAGTGGCAGGGATTCCGGCTCAGGGAACAGTCAGACCCAGGTCTGAGTCATTGCATCCACTTACCTGCTGATTGATCCTTGGCAAATTATCTTTCTGAGCCTCATTTTCCACGTGGGAAAAGGAGACAATAATAAATGCCACTGGGTTGTAGTAAACATCCAATTAGGTATTATAATGTATGTCAAGAACTTCGCACAGAGTAGGCACTCAATAATCAATTACTCTTGTTAGAAGAAGTGTGGTGTAGAGAAAAGATTAAGACTGAGGAGTGACAAAACCACTAGCATTTGAACCTTAGCTTTGAACTTACTCTTTATGTGACCATGAGCAAGTTTTACCTCCTCATTACCTTCGGTTTACTCATCTATAAAAGGGGAGTCCTATCTTCCTTGAAGAGTTGATATAAGGACAGTACTTACAAATTGCCCATTTCAGTGCCTGCCAGTATAGAATGTGATCAATAATTGATAACTATGATGATTTTTTTAAATTTTGTATTTTTCAGAATTATGATGATTTTTTATTTTTATCAAGGTGGCCATGGCCAGTGAGAATCTCTCTGAGCCAGGGGTATAAAATTCCTCCAAGAATATGCCTACACAGGTCAGAGTGATATTAATAATGATACCCAAACACATTAATTCCTTAGGGTTGGAGTGTCATTCAATCCTATACTCCTCTGGCATTCTGAGTGATAGAAAAATGTCAAAGAGTTAGCAAAGCAATAAATAAACTCACTCCCATTTGGGACTTCTGGTAAGAGCTGGTTGAAAAGAGGTGAAAGAACTAATACCAAAATGGGATGTTTATCTCACATTTTGAATTTACACTAGGGATCTGCAAATTCAGGTGTACACAGAAAGAATGAGAGTAAGAACAAGAGAGAGACAGAAGAGAGACTGAGATAGAGCCATATGGCTGAACATGAGCATTAAGTGCAGCCCGAGTTCACTTACCCAGCCTATTGCATGGGAGCAGGAGTGTTGCTTCATCCACGCAGTCGGAGCCATAACCAGGAATAAAGTACCAGGGCAGTCGAGCCCTGTATGTTCATGGTTTGGGAGCAAGATATAAAGGAGGGTTGACAATACCCAAGCCCAGAAAGTCAAAAGAGGAAGGGGTTGGTGGGAGCCAGAATCTTTGCCTGTTGGTAAACACATACATTGACTGGTCGATGTGGATTATAAAGGCTTGTACACTTGCTCTGATTTGAAACAACTATGAAATCCATTCCAATTCTGAAGCTCCCATGGGGTCTGCTGGAGCCTTTTATTGTGAGGCATGCTGGTTCAACACTTCCCTCTGCCCAGTCCTGCTTCTTTCACTTTCTTGATCTTATGTCTTGATCCTAAGGGCAACCTTAAGAAGCCACCTGTGTGGAAACCTCCATCTCAGAGTCTGCTTCCCAAGGAAGGGAATTTAGGAAACTTTCACAAAGCCTTCCCTCACCCATTCCCAGTGGAAATCACATTTCTTTTCCCTGAAATTCTCTAGCCCTTTTAGATACCTCTCTTACAGAGTTGGCATGTTTCTGCCTTGAAATTCCTATTTGTGTTTTGTCTTCCTTATTAGACTAGTGGCTTTCTAAAAACGGGATCTTCGTTTGATGAATTTCCATATATTCTCCAGTTCCCAGACTTTTGCTGTGCATAGATAACAAATATTTACTGAAATAATTAAGTAAATCCAGGTTGCAATATGAACCATCATCCCAAGGTAATCTCAGTAACTAAATTTTAAAGTATAATTGTGGAGCACCTGGAGAAAAACAGCCTGTTTAAGGAAGGTAGTGTGTCTGCACAGATTAAAACTATGGTCTTAACATTGATTACCTCTAGGGGAGAGGAGCTGCAGTAAGTAGGGATAGTGGAGCAAATGGAGGAAAACAACTCACCGTTGAATGCACAGTCTGTGGCTAGTAAAGAGGAGAGGGCTGATACTCCTATGTAGCCAATTACTGCCATGTGGGATGCAGCCTCAATGTTGTTGTATCCTCCAACTATTTCAAGAGAAGCTGGAAATTCAGATTTTACATGATAGTTTCTAATATTTCAAACATATACAGGCCAAGCAAATGTCTATGAATTGCATTCAACTGGTGTGTGCGTGTGTCGGAGGCAGACATAAGGCTGAAACTCCTGGGAAGGAATTCTTAGGTTTTAAACACCTCTGGTTTTTTGAATTGTGTGTATTTGTCCAAAATAGATGTATTTCATGAGAGACCGATGAACTTTATTTATTTGGAGGATGATTTTTATCCTCTGTTGTGTACTTGTATTTCTCACTGAAAGGACAAAAGGAGAATGGTTAGGTGCTGAACATGGTATTTGGATCATAATTTCTAGAATGTTTTAAGAGTCTCTGAAGAAAGGTGCAGTACAGCTGTAAGATAATTGTTGTTGTTTCTAATGCCTCTTTTTTCACCTTTAAGATAAGCTTGTGAAATGGCTGGCTAACAGTCTTGCTATTTATTGAAAAAGGCAGCTGGATCATTTTGTGCCAGCATCATTGCATTTATATTTCCAGGATATAAAAATAGAGAATCCAGACCCAAGTCCAAATCCTTTCTTCTAGCATCCAGAGAAATACATCTCCTTTTTCCTCCATCTGATCACTCCTGACATCTGTGCAGTAAATATGGATTAGATAAGAGCATAAGCACTAAATTTCTTTTGTTGCTTCTAGCTCATAAAATGAGATTATCAAGTGTGGATAAGAAAAGAGCCTTGTCTGTGAACACAGGGCTACTTAAGGGTGGTATTGTAAATGAATGAGGTGTGCGTTTGTGTGTTTGTATATGTATATGTGAATTATCTAAGTAATGAGGTGGGTGTATGTAGCACTCTTTTGAACAAATGCTGGGAAATTCAATGGCCTATTATGGAAAATGCCATGAAATCCTAGTATCTTACTCATGGGGATTCAGCTCAAAGAGTTACATTTTGTTTGCTAAGGAGAGAATTATTAGGTTAGTATCTGATTTACTTCACCTGGGACATCAGAGTGGGACTAAGCATCTGAGAGACCAATAAATATCAAGATTTATAATTTACTGTGCTAAAATTTTTTATGGAAAATGCACAGAAAATTCCCAAATTAAGGTACATTTTTATTTTGTGCAAAGGGAGAGAAATCACATGAGCTTAACAGCTTATGAGTTGTTACTGTTTATATGGAGTTAGACTCTGGCATATGAACATCAATCATAGGCAGAAAATAGAGACCAGAGGTAAAGGATAAATACCTTTTAAAATCAATTCTAATCATTTGCCCATTTGAACTAAGATGTTTTACTTTCAATAGTAAGTAAATCAAGACAAAATTCAATAAATAAAACAAATTTAAAATATTATTGTTGAAGATGTTCTTAAACTTTACATCTTGCTTTACAACACAGCGATTTAGTCTCAGTCTATATTCTTTAAAAAACATTCTTTATAAATAGTTTAAAGACATTAATTCAACTAACTTATATTTAACTTGCATAATAACACTATCCGCTTGACTCTAACTAGTGACCATGCTATAAATGTTCTTACTTGTTTCATTCACAATTTCATTGCTTTTGAAGAAAAGATATATATGTGTCTATGAAATAGATATGTAAATGTTATTTTTAAATTCTTTTGAAAAGTACCGAGCATTTTGTTTCAATGGAGTTTGGTTGGGTCATGTCCTCCATTTTAATAAGTGAGGGAACAGGCACAAAGAAAGAATGAAAACATGTATTTCAGAGTTGAAGAGAAATAGAACACCTCACATTTCAGTGGATTTTCATTCACACTGGACAACATTCCTTTTTCCTATATGGTATTTCTAAGCAACATTGGTGGCTAAATGGTCTTCTGATGGCAGAAAAAGCCCTTTCCTCCCATGAGTGCTTTCCAGTGAACAAGGGTTAAAGAATGGGTTGATCTCATGTCACATTATCTCTGATCACAGTCCTTGTCTAGTCCTCAGAGGCTTGTAGCTATTATACAGGGGAAGTTGAGGCATTTGGTTTCAATTTTCCAGGCTGGTGTATTGTGCTAAAGATGTGTCCCTGCCAGATACTGACAATAAAGTACACTTATTGGAGACCAGCTGAAGCCTTTCAACTTCTGAAGCATTTTCCCACTTATGTCTGTTTTCTGTATTAAATGTCAACAGAAACACTCTGGTGGCAATTACTACCTTGGACCTCTACAAGAGGTTCCCGATTCAAGGATCTTTGAAGCTAGACTACTTAATCTCATCCTCATGGCTCCCTCCGTTAAACAACCTGGACATTTGCTCAGGCTTTCACCAGAGGAATACAACTTTCCCTTAGATCTCACTTAGTAAGAACTCACTTGACTCTTCTTCCTGAGTAATCAGGCTCTATCCTGATTGAAATGCTCAAATACCTTTCCCCAGGATCAGCGCCTCTAGCATAATACTTCTCAGATTTTCTCACTGAAATACCCTTAAATAAAGAAGAGACTGAACATATATTTCTAAACAGGATGGAGGAAGAAAAATGGAAGAAATTGGTAGACCAACTTAAAAGGCAATGCTAATGATATCTGACAACATATCCCAAAGCCTGGATTTTTTAAAAGTGTTGCAAATATCTTATAAATTCACATCACAATTTAGCATTCTTTTCAGTGATATATAATACTGAACTATATAATGCAATATGTAATTTTAATATTTGACACTACTTAATAGTATATTCATAGAGAACACAAATCAATATTTACAATAATGCAATTCTTACTGGTTCCATATGAAATATTTCCCTAAAAATGATTATCCAGGATGTTATGTTAACTATGCAGTGGTTTCTCCTACTTTTATTACAGATTCCTCCCCAGTCTCCTCATATCCACCACTGCCCAGAGGTACAAGGAATGCATGATGAGAAACATTGTCTTATCAGGTATGCTGGTTAGTTAGCTCAATTGCCTTAAATACTTGCTTAGAGACCTGGGATTTTATATTTTTATACAGATTTTATTTTTAATGTAGTAAATCCATTTTTATCCTTTCCCTCTTTAAAAATGTCTACAAGGAGCAACAGAGCAAATTCACAATTAGAAGTGTTGTCAAATGTAATTTATCCGGAATTGATAGTGAGGAAAAGGGCATGGAAGAAATACCTCTGAGAGACATTTTGGAAGTGTGCTATCTTACTTTTTTATAAATTGTATGGAGGTTAGAATTTCATGCAAAATAAGAAAATAAATCTAAAAAATAATAGGACATAGTTAAATCAATATTGATTATTTAGCATGAAAATGCTTTATGGGAGGCAGTAAAATTTTTTAGGATCCTAGGGGAAAAATGTGGGTGTACAAGTGGAATAAATTACTACAGTGTAATCACTTGGTAAATAACTAAAATACTGTTTCTAGATTTATGGTGTCAGAGAGCAACCTCCTATGAAATACAGAACATGTTAGTGATTCAGGTGTGATGGATTTTAGAGAAACCATTTAAGAGCCATTGCTGTCTGTATAGCTTGCCTCTAGCATTTCTCTTCATGAGTCTTCCCTGCATGTCCATTTAAAAATGGCTTGTGTTTGTAGAGTAATAAATTTTAATTTAAGGGGAGTCCATCGGACTCTGATGTATCCGGTCAAGAGCCTTATTTACCTGTGCTGCTCACACTGCTGATCATTTTCGATGAAACCATTTATGATTCTAGTTTATTTGTCTCCATCGTAGCCAGGGCTAGGTTTTTGGCTGCATCCTCACCGCTGGATTTGACTCCAGAGAGTTTTGAGATGATGGTAATAGTTATAATTTTGTGCAAGATGACAGCAATAATGGATCTTCAAATAGTTAACATTTTCTGGCTCACACTCACTTTATGATGGTAAAGGATTGATCTGAAGAAGTAGAGAAACTGGACTAGCAATAGGGCTTCTCCTCAAAACTATACATATGGTGGTTAAGCTAGACCTTGCTTCCACCAACAAGGAGGATGACACATTTCCATTATCCCTCTCACCAAAATACTCTGCCAAGGTTTCTGTTTCCTGAACAATTCTGAAATTTTTAAAACTTTTTCTTAACCTTCTTAACATAATTTATGTGTCCTTTATTCCATTTTTATAATTAACTAGAAAATGGTGAAATAGATTAAGGCTCATCAAATTATAAATAATCAGTAAAGTAATGTTTTTATGGCTTATATTCATTATGTATATTCAGGTATTTGTGTTAAAATAACAAATATAAGGAAATATAAAATGTTAAGAACATCATGTACAGAAAAGGTAATATTCAACTACCCTATAACTACTTCCTTATACTCAATTTAAGATCATATTCTCATTTTCAGTGAACTTTACATTTTTCTCATATGTAATATTTGTTTTGCCAAATGACCTTCAATCAGATTGAACCACATGAGATTGCTGATATCTAAGTGCATCAGACAGGGTTCAAACCGGAAAAAGAGAACCAGTAGGGGACATAAATCAAGAGATTCATTGCAAGGAATCAGCTTACGTGGTTGTGGAGGCTGGCTAGGAGAGTCCGAAATCCCAGGGCAGGCAGCCAGCCAGGGCTTTGCTGAAGTTGCTGTGCATAAGCAGAATTTCTTCATCAGCAAATTTTCAGCTTTGTTCTCAAGGCCTTTCAACTGATTAAATGAGGCCCACCCAAATCATCTAGAATCATCTCTTTCACTTAAAGTCAATTGATTATGAACTTTAGTCACACCTGCTGAATATCGTAACAGCAACGCCTACATTAGCATTTGATGGAATAACTGGGGCTGTAGCCTAGTCAAGTTGACATATCAAAGGATCGTCCCATCGACATTTTTTGACTACTAGAAAAGGCCACAACTACATATGGTTTGACCTAATAATTAAATACAGATGCCCAGATTTTATATATATATTTTACCTATTTTAGGATTTAAAAAACTTCTTTTAAATTACCTTGGACCCATCAATAGAAGTCACTTGATGCCTTCTTAGATTTTTTCCATGGCCCCTTAATCATATTAGAATATTTATTATTATTCTTTCACATGAAAACTCTTCAGTTATTTGAAGGCCTGTCTTTACTTATTCTTTTCTTTTATGTATGACCGGCTTCATTTATTGGGCCTCAATCTGTGTGGCGATGGCTAAGAACATGGCTTTTGAAGAAGACAAATGGGAAGTCAAAACCAATCTCTGTTTCCTGTAACATGAATGACCTTGGACAAGTCACTTAACCTTCTGGAATTTTAGATTTCTTATCTATAGAGTAAAAATATTAATACCCTACAAGGTTGTCATGAAGATTAGATGGTTTCTTAGTCCAGATTTTCCCTAAAAATAGAGCCTGAGACAAAGAGATGTGTGCAGGTAGATTGTTTTTGGAAGTGATTACAAGGAATTGTACTGTAAAGAGTAAAACAAGGAAAGAGGAAATGCCAATTCCAGGTAAGTTATTGTGCCCATGTCTACTGTGGGCAGCTGGGAATTGATCTCATTGGAGGCTCCGCTAAGTGCCCCTCAGGATTTTCTGCTTCAAAGAAGAGGGTAGTGCTTATCCTCTAACTCCCACCTCTTGTTGGCCAAGGCTACTAACTCTTCCCACTTCTGTGTTCCCTCAGGCATCACACATAGAGGAACTGGAGATTTGCGTTGTATGATGTGCCTGGATGAGGTGCTATCTGTATAGGTTGTAACTACATACACTGCTGTTTCTGTGCTAAAGGCTGGAGTAAAAATACGGAAGTAGAATGTGAGGCAGACCAAAACTGTTTCAATCAGATGATGTAACAGATGCAGAATATCTAGACAGGTAGCTAGTATACAATAAACACTAAATAAATTCAGGATTTGAAAATATGATAATGAAGATGTTGAAGGCAACAATAGATACTATTAATAGTGATAAATATAGTAATGAATGCCATGGTTTTTAGATAACTTTGTTTTTTGTCTTTTTATTATAGATATGCTCAAGGTTGTAAATATCCTTCTTAGAATATGTTGCTCAAAACTGAATCAAGCATCACAGATTATCGATTCAAGATAAAATAGGATTACCACTTTACTCTTGTGCCATATGAATTCATATTAATTCATCTAGGATTAATGTTTTGGCAATAACATCACACTCTTAGCTGATACTTATTTTTCTGTTGAAATAATCCTTAATTTTTCTTCCAATGTGAACATATTTTAAGTTTATTCTATACTTATCTCAGTGTTTGAACTGCCATTCAGGATTTTATGGTTTTTCATATTTTATAGAGAAAATATTATATGGTAAAAAAAAATAATTGGCTTTGAATTCTGCCTCTGCCACTCACTAGCTATCCAGTCTTGGTCAAATAATTGATCTTTTATTATATAAGCCTTAATTTCTTGGTCTATAAAACAAGGATAATATTGCCTGCTCTGTTGGATTATTGAAAAAATTAAAAAATAATTTTTATAAAGCATATAAATAAATGTATACTAATTTTTATTTTTCTTTGTTTCCCCTTTATAGTTCTGGTATATTATTTAAATTTTGCCAAGATCATTTTAAATGTTGATTTGTCATATAATTTATAAGTTATTCCCTCCAGTTTTGTTATTCACATTTTGCCAAGCAAATTCTCTTTATGTTTTCATTTGTTTTCAGGACAGTTCTAAATCCAATGTTTCTTTGTATCAGTGATAATCTTCATCCAATTTGATACACATGAGTTTTTCCAGGATGCCTCTATTCAGCCAGGTTTGGTTTCATGTTACTCCAAATGTGGTCATTTTTTTCTATTTCATTTGCAATAAAATCATAAAATGATATCTGCTAATGCCTTGCAGAAAGTCCAGCACATTTTTGACTATAGAATTTCTATGCTCCTTGGTCTGGGAACACAATAAGAAACAAAACAATAATTTCAATTATTTTCTAATCTTGAACCAACCAGATCTCAAACTAATTACATACACTGAAAGACCTAGTTTTTTCTTCCTTTTAAATAAACAATATGCTGACTTGGCAGCACTCACAAAAATAAGTTACAAAGCAAATTTTTGACCCAAGTTCTGAAAGTCAGCCTTCCCACAAGTGGCACAGCTACCTGCTGTTTCTTAATGGAGGGTGGGAAACAGCGTGTTATGCATTGCGGTTTCCAGTGTCCTCAGAAACTCTGAAGACCCAGCTATGCTTTTTGGATTAAACAAGTCAAGATACCAGTTTAGCTAAGGAGAGCTTCGCAAAAATGTCAGTATGGACAAGGAAAAAATAGCAGTTTTAAACTTCAAAATCTTAAAGCAGATGTTAGAAAATGTCAACTCTGTAAACAATTGATTGCCAGCATAGTGTTTTGCCTGACATGCTAAAGTCAGTATTTTTCCAGCATCATCGAGTTATGAAATTTGCAGAGAGTAAATCTGCATTATTTATGACAAAGGACACACCTGTATTCTTTTTTCCTTTTTTCTGCCAAGTGCTGAGATAAATCAAGCCCCTTTATACTCTGAGTCAATAAAAGCTTTATTGGCTTTCAATTATCAATTCTCACTGCAGCAGCTGGGACAAAAAGATAGCATGTGTGGTTAGAAAACCAAAGAAGAATCTCTTTTTCTTTGCTTTCTATCCTGTGTAGTTAGGGGCATTTAAAACCACTATGTCTAGCTGGAAATTGGTGAGCCACGGCGTTGAGGTGAACATTCTAGCAGAGAGGTGAACAGGAAAGGTTTATTGGACCCTCAGCATTTGCGGATTCCAATAGGTACTCCAGGACCAGGGGTTACCGGAAGGGGCAGTAGATAAATATGATGACTTGGTCATCCTCAGACCCAGGATGATGTGGCACTATTTTGCCATGTACTGTCTCTGTGATAGTCTGTAGTGAACATTTATCTTTCCTAAGATGTGGCTGATTTCTCTCCAGAAATGAATGGAAAGAGTAGGCTAAAGGGAAATTGTCTTTGTTTGAGGGACGCACCAAAGAAAAATGAATCAATGAGTTCTAATAATATTAATAGTAATAATGTCGAATAATATTTAGGACTGAATTTATTGATTTTTAAATCCACTATGTGCCAGCACCCCATGAGAAGGGTGCTACTATTATCTGTCTTCTCCACGTAAGGATACGAATGCTTATGGAGGTTAAGTAATTTGCCCAAAGGTATGAGCTATTAGGTGGTATAGCGAGGATTTGGACCCAGGCCTAACTTTAGCCCTGTTGTCTATACTCTGTTACATAAAGCAAAGTGAAAGTGATGTTTCCAAATCACACCACCAACCATAAGAATCATTTTAGTCTCCTCAGTGCTTGTCATTCTGTCTTGTACCTTTGGCCTTTGCTGCTTGCCTCCTGCCTTCCTAAATTGCTAACTTCCACTGGCTCTCAAAGAATCCATCAAGCAGAAACACTACCTCTTCTTAGAGATCTTCCCTTTGCCCACAGTTTAGGGCAGGTTCCCTTCTGTGGGCACCTACGGAATCCCAGACTTATCTCCAGTATAACACTGGGTTCTTGTTGGTGTTCTCACTGAGACTCTGAGCTTACGAAAGGCAAAGGACTTTACCATTCATGCTAAATTGCCCCAGCTTAACAGAATTCCTGGCACATAGTGGATCCTTTGGGAATTTTAGTCAAATGGCATGAATTAGCAACACCATGTCCAAATTCTTTATTTAATATGAGCTTCCTTCTCTATTTTGGGATATATATATATGTATGTGTATATTCTCAAATATAATGTGTATATACTTGGCCTCAGAGTTTCAGTTTTCATCTGTTGGTCTTTTAGTGACTTTTGATGATTGTATAAAAAGGAGTCAGATGAACATATAACTGAAATCTGGACAGAATTAGTTATTTAGTGATGCTGAATCACAAAGGTATCAGAGAGTTCTCTTTCCCTTTCCATTTAGACTCCTAGCAAAGGCTCTGATGCTCTTGTCTCTTGGTGGCTATCTTTCTTTCTTACCGCTTACCTTTCTTCTTTCTTGAGGCTACCATTGCTAATCCAGCATGAAGACACATCCCTGATGCATTGGTGTATCAATCAGTCATCATCCACTGTATGAACTTGGTCACCATTTGTTAATAAATTCATCACTCCCATCAAAGGTGCCAATGTTGCCACCCTTGCTATCCTTCCTGGTGAGCCAGGGAAGTCCTGGCCAGGACTCATGGATATATGGGACATTTGTTAAAGAAGTTCATTAGTCAAAGATCCTAAGTATATTTATGGTCTGCCAGGAAACATCATTTGGAAATAGCTATTATTTCTTATCATCCCTTTAATAATATAATGCTTTGATTTACATTTTTATTGCCATTGACCCAATTGGGAACTACTCTTGGAGTAAAAATTGATCTTCATGAAATTTCATGAAAGATATGAGAAAAAATAATATGCATATATATATAAGTAGTTTATAAATACACATATATATGATTAAACAATTACATAAGTAAAAAGAAGGTAACTTAAACCCTACATTGAATTAATGACACTTATGAACTGCATCTAGGATTTTTTTCCGTATTGAATGACAATGCACTTTCATGCAATCTGATGTTTTTTATAGCATTCAAGGAGTGTTTGGCTTTTAGATGTGCAATTATAATACTGAAAATCAAGGAACAACATCTGGAATGAGGAAAGGAGCAACAGTGAACAGAAATAGACGCTCATTTATTTCCAAGCTGGAAGGTGGTAAAAGGAAGGTACAATATTAACACCTGGGTGTGCAAATCGATATCTGTTACATTCCATTCAAAATGCTGGCAGCCCCTATTATAAAGATGGTGTGAATGTAAAAGATAACAACTCTGCTATAGGCTTTGGGTGTTATCATGACAGCTGTATGATGGAGCACATAGTATCAAGGGCAAGTAAAACTTGGTTGCAATAAGGCACTTTTAACAAGATTTTACTATCTATGTTTTGAGTCAAGTAATAAAATACAATTTTATATCATCCAATCATTATTTCTGCTGTTGACAGAATAACTTCTGCCTTGGGAAACATGTTGCTGGAAATCACTGTTGTCCTTGTGTTTAGGGACCAATGATTGAATTGGGCTTGTAATACAGGTAACTATAACTTACAGGTAAATAGATAAGAGTGTAAGTAATGATTTTCACTTGGGGTATACATTGCTAAAGGCTGGGGGCTGCTGCCAGGAAAAGAAACGGCCAAGCTGCTTCTCTGGTTTTATTAAAAAATAGTTGTCAAATCCTGAAGGATGTCTTTCCTTCCTTTTGTCAAAATAGGGCTGGGTTCTTTCATGATCGATGTTCTACTTGTGTCTCCAGAGCTAGCTGTTTTTAAATTATGAATTGCCTAAATATTATTTTGACAGCATAAATAATATATAGGCTATTTGTCTGGAGTATTTGTGATCAGAGCTTCCTAGACATGACTGCATCTGCGTTGTCTACACAGCACCAATTTTATTACTTGACAAATTTCAAGGAAAAAGTTAGCTTCTTTCTCCAGCTTTCTTGCTAGACTCCAGACTAAATATATATATATATATATATATATATATATATCTCCTAATTGTAAGCAAAGTATATGTTTATATGTTATTTGGAAAATATAGAAAGTCATATAAAGAAATTAAAATCACCCATGAGCATAATACCCAAATATAAACATTTTATAACTATCATTCAGTATTCATTCATTTATCAAATATTTACTGAAAATCTACTCTACACAGGTATTTCCATCTGCTGGAAATACGTTAGTGGCCCACACAGATGAAAAATCCCTATTCTCTTTGAGATTACATTTTAGTGGCAGGGAGTCAATAAACAAATATTAAGTAAACTTTGCAATTGTTCATTACTATCCACTTGGATATTTCCACACTGCTCTGTGTCCTAGGAGAAGGAACTTTAAGGATGAGCCCCTTTGTGCTCTGACTTCTGATTGGGTTCAGAAAGGGGGAGGCACTGGGAGGAGATCAGACATGGAAGGAGAGAGAAGCCAGGGTATTTATTCCTGTTGGGCCGTGGGTTCACAGTGACTTTGTTCCTTTGCACAGGCAACAGGTCCTGTCTGGCAGCTACAGTTACAACTTTCCCTCTGGGTTCTAATAACTGCTGTTTCTTCTTGCCCCTCCATTCCCGGGGATCATATCGGCTCTCCAATTGTTGTACATCCTGGGATGCTTTATAATTTCTTGCTGATTTTCCTTACCTCTGCTCACACACTCTTGTACATGGTCCCTCCATTAAATTCTTCTCAATTACTATACTCTGTGTGCCATCTGTTTCTGTCCAGGACCTTGGCAGATGCATTTAGTATGCTACAAAGTTATAAATGCTAAGAAGAAAAAATAATGAGGAAATGGAGATTGAAGGTTTTGAGAAGAGCTTGGAATTTTGGATGGAGCGTCCAGGAAAGGCTTCAATGAAAAAATGAGTTTTGAGTGTGATCTCAAGGAAGCAAGTGAGTACATTCTACACAAATACACACGTGCATGCAGAGAAAGAAAGAAGGAGAGAGAGAGAGAGACAGAGAGGTGAGAGAGAGCGAGTGAGTACAGGCGTTGCAGACATACACACATTAACATACTGTAGCAATAGAATCATATTTTTGCACATTGTGTTCTGTAACTTAAAATGTAGGAACATTTCCCCATGCCATCAAATATGCTTTTATTATTTGACTGTAATGGCTCTATGGAACTTCGTTTTAAGATTATAACATACTTTATTTAATTGATCCCCTGTTTTTAGACAATTAGGTTGATTTTACAACTCCATTATTATAGATGACTCCTGCTGACAGTTCTTACTTTTTGGAAGCATTTTACTGATTTTCAGAGCCTACTGGGTCACCTTTCAGGAATCGCTGTTTTGTTCTTTCATAATATGGCAGAATGGGCTTGGTTCTGGGGGCTGTTAGTGTCAGTCTTTGGAATAGATTCATCATTGGTGTGCAAGAGGATAATTTTGCAAATGGGTGTGGGATATGTAATTACCATATTGAATAACAAGAAGCAACATCTGGATTAAGGGAAAATATAACAGAGGGAGTAATACTTTGTTTTCCCCTAAATTGGATGCTTGTGCAGTAAAATGGAAGAACAGTATTCATAACTGCAACTTCTTTTAACCTGATGAGTCCTTGCTTCACCCACAAGACCCTTCTTCCTCAAGCTGACCAGGAAACACAAAATCCTTGTGAGTGCTAACTAAGCTGTTTTGTTGGCTAAGCTCCTCTCTTTGGAGGAAGACACATAAAGACTGTTGGCATGCATGAGTGCACACGTGATTGCATTTGAGACAGAAAGGTTTTCCTGCTGGCTGTGTTTGGAGTCTAGGTGAAAGATGAGAGTGGTGCATTTATATGCTCTTCCTTGTCAGCCTAGGTGGGCTATCCTGTTCTCAGCCAATCTCAGATGATATCAGATCACAGAATCAGTTTCTCATAAAAGCATAGTTTTGTCATACCCTGAGTCTCCTGCCTCTAAATTTTTATAGGACAAATTGTATTCTCCACCAATCTTTCTGTGGCATAAATATTTTAATAATCTTTTAAGAAAGTAATTTTTGCATATATTTAATGCATATTAATTGTAGTTACATCATAATATACTTACAGCATCTATAGTTATGGTTGTCCTTCTTCCTTTCTCTTTCTCTGTTATAGTCAAGATCTCTTCCCTAGTGATATTTTATTCAGAAAGACACCTCAAAAAGTTATTTAAAAGTCAACTCAAAGTGAAGAGGCAAACTCTTGTGCTTGCTCTGGCTTTTAGAAAGTTCTGTTTTCTCTTGTCTTTTTTCATATCTCAATCACACCTCCTGAGACTCCAAATGCCAACATAAATATAAACACAAGTCACTAACTTTCTCCGGCACTGACACCAAATGAATCAACAATGGCAGCCCTGCCCTGCTCAAAGTGAAGGAGCCTTCATTGTTAAGCCAAGTTTGGATGAGAGATTTTTCTCTCTGAGGAGATTTGCTATTTCTTTCCAACTATGGAGTGAGTTATAATGACAGCTCTGGGTTATGGAACACAGGAAGAATTCATGTAATCAAAGAAATCCAATATTCTCATAGATGAAATTTTTGCAAATATTATTATTGCCTATTCACAAAGGAAGAAATGGGTGCTCAAAGAAACCCCAAAACTGCACAGATCTTGAGTGTTGGTGCTAAACCATAGACCTGACCATACAGAGCTTTCTTCATGACAACCTGGGTGAATTTATTCCTTGTTACATTGTGATGACTCTAGAGAGAATTGTAGAGATAAACTCATATTAACAGCTACACAGAAGATCCAATAAGCTGTGTGTTGGGCACTCCTTATTAATAGTAAAAGGGTTTTAGAAAGTTCCTAATTTAGAATTTCTAGGAGCTCCAGTGGTGCAATCGGTTAGCTTACAGTACTTATACAAAATTTCTACATTTGCTTTTTCATACACTAGAAAACTGAAAAAAAAGAGAACCTTTGTGAATATAAAGTTTGATGATTCTAGTCATATTATTGGATGACTCTATGTTTTCCATGCTGTTTTAGAATGGGTCTTCAGAGACCAAAATAATGGCCATATTCTGTCATTACACAAAATGAGTGAAATACTTTTAGTTCCCTGAATATTCTAATTATTTCTTTGCTTCTGGACCTTTTCACATACTTCCTATCATTCTGGACCATTTTGCATGCCCCAACCCCCCTCCATATTTACGCTGACATATTTTGATCATCTATTAATAATTCCTACTCACTCAGGTCAGGTCACCACACTTAAGTGGAGAAGATGTTTCTCCTCAGTGTTCCCACCCACTATGAGTGACATCATTTCTCTCGTACAGATAAGGAAATGGAATTCACACATACTTTGAGGAACTTAGAACCCAGCTAGTCAACATCGGATCTGGAATTCAGGACTAGATCTATGTTTACTACAAACATTCCTTCTCTCCTATGGGAGGGTTTGACAACTTCTCTCTCCTGGTGACATTACAACTTTACAACAACTTTAAATTATGCCTTTTATTTTTACTCTTTTTCCCCCCAGAACCAATGATATCTGTAATAAATTTAGGCTTTTCATATTCAAGAGAATCCACTGCCATGTCTAATGCACCAAAAATCAAGGACATGGACTTTTGTTTCCTTAAACCAGGGTCAGATTTGCTTTTATCATGATATAACATAGCTTCTGAATTATCACTTTGGAAAAAAACTTTGCATGTGTTCAACTGCTTACTTTTTATTCAATGAGCTAGTCTTATGACTTTAGGATAGAGTATGTCCTGCTCAAAGAAAAATGTGAAGTAGAAACAAGCAAACATTTTTTATAAGAATAATGAAAGAAGGCCAGGTGAAACCAGAAAATTTGGGAGCAGACTAATGTTTTCTAAGTGATAATTAATGTTAACATATGCCTGGGCTGGAGTCTATTTGTTAAGCAGTATTAATGCAGGAAGATAACCGAGATCCCCTTTTGAGTCTCTGTGAAGCAATGCATCTTTTTGTTTACTCCTTGTGTAATTAATTTAGGCCTTAATTGTATTAGGTAAGGGATGGAGAATTAAAAAGAAAACTATTAAATGATTCTGGTAGCATGAATTTATTACTATGATTTAAAAAAATGTTGTCTCTCTCCATCTCCGTTTGCTGCATAGTTTCAGTGCTTCTCATCCCTAATAAATCACAGAGGCTAGGATCTGGTCCCTTGGCTGAGAACTCTGCCTGAAATGGATGCCGTAGGTGGCCTAATAAAGCCTTCAGCTTAGTGCATCCATTTTTGACCATGATTTGGAATGTATATCTTCCTATGAACTGATATCCTTTTTCTGGCCTTGACCTGAATTCTAGCTTAGACTCAAGGAGAATATATGGGCTTTCCCCAATATTCCTGCCAATGCAGCCCATGAGAAAACATGACATTCCTATTCTAATAAAAGGTAATCAGCCAAATAATACCACTGCAGCAGACACTGCCTGTTCCACCCAGATGCTCCCTAGAATCTTTGCCTTCTAACTCTTTCCTGTTTCTCTGTCCCGTGGTACTCCCACCACCTCGCCTGCAAGTGTATAGAGCCAGAAGTTCTTATAGTTTTGCAGCCCCTCTTCCCTTACTCCTGCTGAGGTTTTTATTCAATCACTGAGTGGTGCAGAAGTGTGAATGCTCATTTCCTTTCCTTGACTAAGGGTGTGTGTTGAGTGGGGGGAATGGCAAACGGTGATATAATTTATCCTCCAGTCTTCTGAAGGGTCAGGCTGAAACTGGGACTTTTCCTGAAAGTGGACCTTTGCCTGTCTCCTCCCCTCTGCTGATCCCACTTCCTCACTCTCTCTGTTCCTCTCTTGGGAGCACACACCTTTGTTTTCATGGTTTGTTTCAGAAGAACCCCACCTAAGACTATACTGCTGGCCGGTCCCATTCAGTTATTTAATTCTCACAAAAATCCTTCGTAGTAAATGTCAGAAGAAAAAATTATCTAGGTAAAAATTAATTCATCAATTTTCCCAAATAGCTAGTAAATGCTGCAGCCTAGATTTGAACACAAATTCGTACAACCCTAGCAACTATTCTCTGAACCATGGGATATATGCCTCTCTGTTGTACAAGGCTAATATTAAGAGTCAAGAGTTTCATCATAAAAATAGTAACCAAGGAAACAATTTACCAGTTAGAATAGCTGAATTCATACCACCCTTTTACTTGACATGTGAATTTAGACAAATTGCTAATTTTTTTTAAGCATTAGCTTATTCCTTTATAAAAACAGAAAAACTCGTATCTTTCCTACTTATTCTTAACTATTTAAACATTGGGATAGAATGATATGATGAAGGTTGAGATTGCTTTGTAATTATGAAGTATTAGAAGAAAGAATGTAAGCTTTGGATATAGATTTAATGCCTGATTTAATAACTAACTAGCAGTGTGATCTTTGGCAAAACAGTTTGTCTCTGTAAGCAATATCTGCTTCTATAAAATGGAAATAAGCATGTGTTTTTCATAATGGTGCTAAGATTAGGTGAGATAGGCTGCTATGCAAATTCTTTCATGAAAACAGGGTATTTCCAATATCTGGTATGAGATACTTGCTCGATAAATATTAGCTGTGCCCACCCTCTTCTTTACTTCCCTTCTTCAACTAGGGGCTTGGACTCAGAAATAACCTGCTATTGTCACAGTTTTCCCCCAGCCACTTGCTCAAAGAGGGAATGCATGTGTGTGTGTGTATACTCACAAGCACATATTTTAATTAGTCTTTTCTTTGCTTTTATCAGTTGCTGTACTTTCATTTTTTTTACTATCTTTTTATGTATATTTTATTCCCAATCAATGTCAGAAACCTTATACAAATATCTTGTTTCTCCTTTCTTCCTCAATCTCTACCCAGCTCTGTACTTTATGAAGCTTATTTTTCTCACTCTGACTTCTTTTAATTTTTATTTGTTTAAAATTAAACACTAAGAAAAAAAAGCGTGTGTGTATTTGTGTGTGTGCATGTGTGTGCGCGTGTGTGCACACACAGCAGGGACTCAGGGACATGCTCGTGGTTGGATACTGCATATTTTGGGCATCAGTACCCAGTGACCAAGACTTGCTCTCTGGGAAGCATCATAAACTTTTAGATCTAGTGACTTGAAAGGCCATGCAAGTTTCTCATTTACACGTACATAGGTTGAGAGAAGGTAAATGGCTTGCTTAAGATTAGAGGCCAGAAATTTTCACTTCAGATCCAAAGCTTTTCCACCAGGCTTTCCATTGAGACATGTGAGAGAGATAAAAGTCCTATGGAAGAGATTAAAAATATTTATAACCGTTCAGAGTATATTTGTGTAATTTGCTTCTTCTCTCCTCTTGCCCACTGTTCAGGCTTTCTAACAATATTGCTTTGGTTAGGTTAAAATCCAGTCCTTTTCTAATTCCTGACATTGTCGCCTTTGTTAAAGATTAGACAGAGAAGAAAGCCAGACTGGCTTTGAATTTTAACTATGCCAATGACTGGTCTCATAAACTTGGAAGGTGGTTTTGTCTCTCAATTTCTTCACCAGTAAGTCCAGAATGCTAACATCTATCTTGAAGAGTTGTTGAGAGAATGAAATATTATAATATCAGCAAATTGCTTAATCCGGAACCATGTACATTTATTACTGTAATACTACATGGGTCTTAGAACACTAAGAGTACTAACTAAACTTTCCTCCGAATTACAGAAGACATTTGGTTCTCTATGGAAGTAATAATGCATATAGCACTTTACAGAGTAAGATGGGTTGTTTGGAGGAAGTTTTAAAAAGTACCCTGGACAAGTCTAAAATTGCTATTTACTTCTTTCTTATTAAAAAGAAAGTCAGATGCACTTGAATGGTCTTTCAAGTCGCTCGATCTATTGCATTGTAACAGTGATATCAGGATGATGAAAGGCCACTTTCTGATCTCCTCACCTTCTGTAGGAGCATAGCTGACAGTAGAGAGTATTCATATGTTGTTTCCTTTGTCCTTTAGTCTGGGAGCTGAGTGACTAGCCTTTAGTAAAAGTCCCCAAGGGGAAGGCTGTCTATTGAAGAACATTACTCTCATACATGTCATATTGACTTAGTCACTGAGCCTCTGTACTCCAGCCACCCAAACGTACCCCAATACAAAGTAACTGTAGAAAAGGAGCCTACTAATTATTGAGAATCTATTTTGTGTTGGGAATTACCCTGAATGCTTTATGTACCTTATTTTATTTAATTCTCACCACAGTTTTGTGTTAGATATAATTACCTGCATTTAAAAGGGGAGAAAATTGAAGTGCCACATATTTTCTGTAAAATGCTGGACAATAAATATTGATGGCTTTGCAGATCACGTAAGACCTCTGTTGCAACTGCTCAGTTCTGTGATTGTAGTGTGCAAGCAGCCATAGACAATATATAAATAAGTGAGTGTTACTATATTGCAATAAACTTTTATTTTCAAAAACAGGTGGTGGACTGGATTTGGTCCATAGGTTTAAGCTGACCTCAAATTTATAGTGACTATGAGGTAAAACCAGTAATTGAAACCAGCTTTGTCTGCCCTTAAACCTGAATCTCTGCTATTCCCTTAAAAAGTTTTGAGATTAGGGAGGCACTCTAATGTGACCATGTCCTGTTAGATGGCGGTTTCTCAGTTTCCAAGATTTAAGGAGAATCCACAACTTATGAACTGGCATGACAGCTTACTCAGGAGAAGTTCCTGGAATTGGAGACTTTGTGCCTGGGAAGGTGTAGCTGAGTCTCTCAGGCAGGCCTTACATGCTTGGCCCTATTAAGTGATGGCAAGCGTGATACCTATAGACCAGATACACTCTGTGCCTTCTTGTTCTCTGGCCTGAACTGTGGGCCATGCCAATGCTTTGGGTTTACGCTGAGGATCTCAAAAAGGCTTCTCACAGAATCAGTCTAAATGCACCTCCCAGAGGCCAGGAACTTGACATTATTCAAAGGTAAAGAAAGCACCTATGCCAGGACTTAGAGCAAGTAAAGAAGAATCTAGATGTAGCCAATGCCTCTTGGTAAAACTACACTCCATTGCCTTTGAAAAATAGCCCAATTATCCTCAATTTCACCATGCAGAAAAATGATGTAGCAGTGTGACCTTATAGCATAAATCCCCCACACATAAACACTCCCTATTCAATTAGCTGTTGCTCTAAATTGCTTTCATCTAAGAGAAATGAATAGTCAATTCTGTCACCTAGGGGAGGCATAAACTAGTCACAGAATAAGACCATGCTCTACTTTTTCAACCATCAAAGAAGAGAGCAGTTAGGTTTCTAGTTTAGTGGATATGCTACTTGTAAGAAAACCTGTAATATAGCACAACAAAGTGCTGGAAAGAAGCCAGACATTTATAGTTTATCAACATGGTCTTGCCAGACAGAAAGGGTGGGAGAAAAGATCCCAAAATTCAAAATCAGGACAACTTGTTTCTGTTTTCAAGTACGGCGTTGGGCAGTTGTAGAAGGGAGAGATGGGGACACAGAGTCAGGCTGTTTGATTTTAAGCTCTAACTTCCACAGTTTTCAGTTGGATGGGCCTAAGCAAATTCACTTATAGTGACATAGATGGCTCTATATTCATGCAAACCCATTCTCTGTTCTTCCTAAGGACACAGTTAGATGGCTTTCCCAGTCAGTCTTCTTTGTAGTTGGTTTGGCCAGGTGGTTGAGTGCTGGTTAATGGAATGTAGGTGGAAGAAATGAAGCTGCTTCAAGGCCGGACTGTGAAAACCTCCCTTCATTCTCTCTCCCTTTTCTCTTCTATATGTCAAGTACAGGGGATCCTTCCAGGGATCCCAAAACTCCAGGGGATAATGGAGGAACCTTGATACCTGAGTGGAATGAAGCCCAGTTTTCTTTCCCTACCTCTCCCGTCACCTTCAGCTTGCCAGCTAGACTTTATATTAGTGGGGTAAGCCACTGAGATTCCTAGATGTACCTGTTATAGTAGTTAGTATTAACTTAGCCTCTTAATAACAAGTATAAAAACAGCTGATATTTCTAAGCTCTTAATTTAAGATAGGCATTGGGCCATCATGAATTATCTCTTATGATCAAAAGAGTAACTTTATTATGTAAGTTCTATTATTTTTCCTATTTCAAAGTTGAAGCTGAGGTATACAAAAGAGAAGTAACTTATAGTAGAGCTGTGACTGGCTTGAAATCTCAGTTTTCTCATCTGCCTAATAAGGATGGTAATGTCTGCCCCATCTATGAAAAATATCATCACATGTGTCACATGAGTTAAGATATATAAAGGCACTCAGAGGACTAAAAGCATGGTATGAGTGCTAGACATTGTTATTATTAATCTCTCTGAGCCTCAGTTTTTATAGCCATGGCATTTGTTGTATTTAATCATGATTTTTTAACACACACACAAAAATAACATGAAATATTTATGGGTTCCATGGAGGCAGGTGGTGGTGACAAATATGGCTTGCCATGTGAATGGCATTTAGTGGCAATGAATGCATGATAGTGCAGGGGAGCCTGAGAGGTGAGCATAAGTGGAAAGATGGAGCAGTAAGAGGGCACTTACAAGGATTCTTCCTTTGTCTCTTTCTCCTCTCTACTCCCTCCAACTACGTATTCCTTGTGGTCAGTAAGTAGGCATGCTAGCACAGACTGCTAAATGACGCCACTAAATCACTCCATCATTTCTCCAGTGACTGACGTAATACTGAGCTCAGGTCTTAGGACCTAAGAAAATGGGAAAAATAAACTTTTATGGCTTTTCCTGTTAAGAAAAGATAGAAAATTGTTATACCGCATGGTAGTTGATACTAATGTTCAATTGTGATGTAATTCTCAGTACAGGCCAGACCTTAGAACATAAAGAAATGAGAAAAATTAAGTTTTATGGCTTTTCCTTTAGGAAAAAAAAGATTGACTATTATTATACCATATACCAATTGATTCTGAAGTTTAATTCAAACTTAGAAGGGAAAATTATGTGGCAGATTATTGAAGTACATTTTTAACATGTCTGCCATCCAAGTTCTAATTCCAATATCACAAGCCAAAATTTTCTGGTATATTTCTGACTTGTTTTATTGACAGTGTCATCCCATTGAGTGTTAAATTGGCATTAGGAAATTTCTTACACACACACATACACAATCTAGATTTGTTTGGCAATAAGAAAAATCTAGAAACTTTGAGGCCATGTTTCTGCATGGCAATTGTTTGAAACCGAAGAGTGCAGTGCATTTAGGTGGGCCCTGAACTCTCCACTTTGCTGCAGTCTTCACCACTCCTTACTGCTTCTCAACATGGTGGTCAAGTGCCAGTTCCCATCTCTTTCATCTTGCATATTTGCCTCATTTGCTCTGGTATTCTGTTTTCTGCACTGAATCTATCTCCTCTTTATATTATAGCTGTACTAGGAAATCAGTTTTAGTGCTGTGAATAAAATTAAACTCTTTTCCTCCCCATTACTTCTGGAACAGAGAGAATATGCTATACACACTGGTTATTAAATAAGTCAAGCTTTTTTTTGTTTTGTTTTGTTTTTTTTTTCAAGACAGGGTCTTTCTCTGTCACCCCAGCTAGAGTGCAGTGGCATCATCATAGCTCACTGTAACCTCAAACTCCTGGGCTCAAGTGATCCTCCTGCCTCAGCCTCTCGAGGAGCTGGGATTACAGGCATACACCACCACGTCGTGCTAATTTTTCTATTTTTCTATTTTTTGTAGAGATGGGGTGTCCTACTTGCTCAGGCTCGTCTTCAACTCCAGGCTTCAAGCAATTTTCCCTCCTTGGGCTACCCAACAAGTGCTAGGATTATAGGCATGAGCCACTGTGCCTGGCCTAAATCAAGGTTTTTAATGTTTGTGCAGGTACCGTTCATTTTACAGAAATATCCTCCATTACTACCCCTTCTCTATTTGAATATCTCCTATTTGTCATTCAAGACTCACTGCATGTCACCTCCCCTAAGAAGTCTTCCGTAATCTCAACCAGCTCAACAGGCTGAGTTGGTTTTCCTTTATTTGTTTTAACATAGGAACATGTGCTCATTTCTG